>CAHIKZ030003744.1:3997500-4211268 GCA_903632075.3 Acanthosepion pharaonis | reverse complement strand
AAACTAGTCAAGGAATCTAAATGAAATAATAAGGAAAAAAGAAAGAATATTAATATACAACCCAGTGTTTCTGAAGATTTTAATTTTTTAATATTTTTATTGTATATATATATATATATATATATATATATATATATATATATATATATATATATATATATATATATATTAGTTTATTGCATATATTCTTTCGTTTTTTTCTGATATTCTGCGAATGATCTCGAAGAATAATCTTTCGTGGCATTTTTTGCTTCTTAGTAACTCTGGTCATCCTGTGAAGCTGGTGTCTAACGTTATTGAATGTTTAGTTCAGATAAAATGAGCATGTTCAACATCACTTGGCTTTCAATCAAGGTCACAAAGCCGCCAAAGTTACTCGAAACATTTGTGCTGTGTACAGGGAGGACTTTATTACCAACAGAATGGCACAGAAATGGTTTTCTCATTTCAGAGTGTGGAAGCTCTCCTCGTTCTGGCCAACCTCTTCAAATTGACGACAACAAATTGCTCGCGCTGATTAAAGGAGAACTGCAGCAGACCACTAAGGAATTGGCTGAGAAGATGACAAGGTCACATGTTACTATCACTCGTCATCTTCACTTATGCTTACCCAGAACAACCCAACGGTTGGACAAATGAACAAGCTGAAAGAGACAATTCAGCTGAAAAGTCCTGATCGGCGATACAGTGTGATTATTAAACATGACAATGCTCGCCCACACGTCGCTAACATGGCCATACATTAAAGAGCTCGGTTTAGAAAGATCTGCCACACTCACCAAATTCTCCTGACTTAGCCCCTTCAGGCTACTATCTGTTTCGGGCGTTTTGTAAAAATTTGAGGGGTGTTTCGTTCAACAACGATGTGAAGCTTAAAATGTGACTTCAGGAATTTTTTGAGTCAAAATCTAATGATTTCTTTTGTTGAAGCATTAAGCAGTTAGCTGATCGCTGGCAGGAAATCGTAAACAATGAAGGTGTATACATTGTTTAATGGTTAATAAGAACTATTAATAAATAATAAGTATTCAAATGAATTATAAAAATCGAAAGAATTTATGTAACAGTCTCATTTATGATAGCCGCTACCTCGATGTCGAGTATAACCATCGCAATGCATCATTTACTTAGTTTTACCTTAAACGGATATGGCTTTTTAGACCGAACAAACTTTTAAAATCATTTTGCTGCCATAAGATTTATTTTCTGAATATTTACGTGACTTTTAATCCCACCAGCTGACTCGGACACTTTTCTACAAATGTGACAGAAATTGTTAGTTTTTAATGCCATTTCGTTTAGTTTGCCGGTGCTCTGGTACAATGACTTCGCATATGGCTCAATTTTCCTGTTTTCCTCAAGTAAAACCTACCACAAATATTGCAGGTGAGGTCATCCCTGTCACCTATATAGACCAGAAGTTCGACATCCATGATTTTTACTGACACTTCTTTTCGGCGTTTTGAAAAGCAAATCTTCCTACCATTATCATTTGTATGGGCCTCTCAGTCATGTGTACCGATGTTTGCACGGTTCAGTGATTCTTTCAGACCATCTTTATACCGCTTCTATAAAAAAAAAGAAAAAAAAATTGTATTTCACCAAAAAACGGTCGACCAGTGAATTTCTGGAAGATAATTTTTTAAGGCAAGCAGTTTTTTTGTAATCATAGTGTTCAATATCAGGTGCTAAACTATTAATAATAAAATTAAATGTTCATTTATCTTATCTCTACTCTAAGTTGCGCCGAATTGCATCCAATCCTCAATAGACTTGGATGTAATTTTTTATTAAATTATAATGTTAATTACATTACTTAAAAATTAGAAATTAAAATTGTAAAACTTACAATCAAGTCTCTTGAAAATTGGATATAATTCCGCGAAACTCAGTGTAGAGATAAGATAAGTTAAAATTTAATTTCATCTATTAACTATTATTATTATTATTATTATTAGAAAGAGGGCGAGACAGAAACAGAGACAGATTGACAGAGAGAAAGAGAGGCTGACTTCTTAAGACAAAAACATGAAATGACTTCAAGTCTAGGCGAGAGCTTATTTTTAATACGCGATCCGTGTGGTCAGTCAATCAGTAACATTTTCATGTTCAAAACTTTTATTAAACTAAAACCAATTTGCAAAATATAGTTCAGAGACTTCAAATATAAACGAAAATATATATATAAGCTTTTAATAATAATAGCATCCTGTAAATATAAAAATGCTTTAAGGTGTTAATCAATTTAAAATTCCCCAAAGTCATCAAATTTTAAGTCTTCAGGTGATTATTCATCTGAGCATTCCTCCCACCCTCACCTAAATTCGTGGGTGGCAATATCTTACGCCAGAAAACATTCAAATTTTGATTAGGCTTTTAAAATAGAATGTTGATTACCCAGTGAATATCTTTGAACATAATAACAGAATTCGATGTTATCCGCCGGGAATTTAGTACATACCCCAGATAACGTCGTCATACTCTCATTCATATTTTAATTGAGATTTTAACAAAAATTGTTTTTCAAAAGATACTGTCGATTTCTACGACGATGTGTGGTTACGATGCATTAATCTTGTTTCGACATGCCGCTTGTCTCGTACATAAAGCGACATCGATCAGTTCTTGGTTGTACGCCATATTGGATTGCTGTTCATTCGCTCTCTTTTGTTTGTGTTCTTTGTGGAAACTTGTTGCCCTTCATCATGGCTCCGAGGCGTAGTGTAACCTCTTCTGATGGCGATGCTTCGAAGAAAACAAAAGCCATCAACATAGAAGTAAAATTAGACATTGTTAAACGCTCTCAAAAGGGAGAAATGGCGATGAACTTGCTTGGCTAAGTCGTTCAACTGTCGCTTAAAACATGTACATATGAGTTTACATATTGAGTTTCCCTGTGAGAGATAAAGACATTTTCTTGTTAAACTATAAGATGGCGAATTCCCGAAAAAAAGATAAACAATCTTACATTTGTTTTTCCTTCTTAACCAGATTGGCTGCTGCTTCCGAGAACTGCAAGAGTGAAAAGATCTTAAGCTTCTTCATTTTATCTACCGAGAGCCAATAACATCACGGGCAATAAATATACTAGCAGTTTAAAATAATTTCATTATATGCATTATTTTCATTTCATTTCATTATATGTATTATATTTATATCATCCATATGTTCTTTTAGTCCTAGTTATCTTAACATATGTCATAGAAATATGTTTTCATGTCCTCCATTATTACGACACTATTGCATTTAGCATAGGTGAGTAACGTAAGTGCTTATTCGTGGAAAATCACGCGTACGTTCCAGCTTACACGGAAAATCGCATTACAACGCATCGTATGAACGGAACTCTGTCATAAGTCAACACCCCCACAACCCTGTGATATAAAACGGTTAACTATTGTCCGCAGATCTTGTTATCCGCTGTAGCTAGATTGCCGCGGATAGTGCGGTCCTATTGTATTTATGAGCAATTATCTTGTGACGAAATAACCAGTATTGAATTATAATTAAAGAATGGTTATAATTATCTTATTTAATTAGGAATTTTAATAATATATGATTAATTTAAACCGTTCTCCTGATTGGACAAACGATTGACTTCTTTTCTACTCAATCAATGTTAGACTGTGAACATTTTTTCTTTTACTTTTTGCACTTTTGTTGTTTGTTTTTTACATTATTAACGGAAAGACGTAATGTTTACTCTAGCATTTGTATTAAATAAAGAACTTGACAGATGAAAAGTATGCCACTAATTTCTGCTTGAATCATTTAGACAAAGTATTGTTATTATTATGCAACGAATCTTAGTTGTTTTTATCTCAACAACTCAGCCACTATCCACTAGCGAATTCTTGCTAGTTTAAATTAGAGTACCGTATATACTCGCGTATCACGCAACTTTCGAAGACTTAATTTTGAAGCTAATTTTAAGGGGGTCGCATCATACACGAGATATAAAATTAACGTATGTACTGTTGACCCTGGTTACGCCGTTGTCCAAACTATATATATATATATATATATATATATATATATATATATATGTAAGCAAATATATGGATATAGATCCGACAGTATGAAGAAAAATATACAGAAAAAACAAACAAAAATCCTAATATGCAATTATGCTGTTTTAATGTTAATATAATGTCAACGTCGGACGTTTCGATCTATTAGACCATCTTCAGGACATATTCATAAAACACAATTAACATTAGACTATATTTAATTCAACATGAAAAGACGATGGACATAAGAGTAAGACTGATATTTATTCGTACAAAAAGTACAAATTGTGGCACGAGGCCAATAAAGGGGAGGGGTAGAGGCTGGTCAACACTAACTATCTTATACCTAGCTAATCAGATTCGCGACCCATTCGTACATTACATTTTACCCATTCACCAAAAGAACTCGTCCATCACCAAACAATCCTTCAACCACCATAATACCACGTGCTCTCAAGGGAGACCTACCAAAATCGTGCCATAAAAATTTTAATGATGATATATATTAGGGTAGGTCGATTTTTGACTTTTTTTGAAATATCAAAAAGAATAATGTGCCGAAAGTTGTGTATAGACCAGTTAAGTACTGATACAAAAAATTAGATCTGTCACTTCAACGGTTTTTTGAGCATTTGGCATCAAAGATCGTAGACAAAAATGCACTGAAGAATCCACGATTTTGCAAGATTTGGACTAAAAATTGTTAAAAAAAACAAACAATTTCACTATTTAAATCCGGGAATGTTGTTATTTTGTTTTATCAAAATGAAATAAAATGTAGAAATTATAAGTAAACTTCAAACTGAAAATTATCCCCACCCCCATTATCACTGACGATTTTGAAATGCTGTTTTTTACCTCATGAATTAAGCAGTATTAGTTGAATACATTAAAAAATTGATTTTTTCTATTTTGAATGAAAATACAACAAACAAACAAATATGAAAAAATAAAGAATAGTTTAATAGGGCTTAATATACAGAGTCAAATAGCTCCATATAAGAACCCTCAGATGAAATTGATGGTCTCAATTTCTGACACAAAGCTTTTGATATTATGTGCTGGTGCCTTGCTTCAAAGCCATACACAGATTGGGAAACTTCTGTTGTTAACTTGACTGCCCGTTTCATGCCTTGAGAATGGGAGGGCAAATCTGGCAAGTCAAGCTTCGTACCATTTAATAATTATTCCCGAAGTTCATTTTCAGAAAATTCTTCTGTGAGTGGTGGTTCACAAACTACACTTAATGACAGATCTTTTAACTGTCTCCAGTACATAGCTTTAAAATTGAAAGTTGTGATTCTTTTTAATTTTTTCTTGGTTTGTTCCCCACTCTTGAAAGAATATAAAAATTAATTTGATTTATTTTTTAAAAAAATGCACTCTGTACTGCTTTAATATTTATGTTGAAATTAGATAAAATCCTTCAAATGATTCCATAAATCGGTATAACTAATTTAGTCAATTTTATATGAATAAATATTTACTAACCTAGTGGCCAAAATTCTTTTTATAGATTCTTCCCTCACTTCCAGTTCATCGGATTTGACCATTGAATATAAGATATTTTCAGGCAGTAAGGCGAAAGCATTGTATTGTATATTTTTCAATGTGATCTGTTGGATTTCATATGGTTGCTTCCTAATCCTTTCGATCATATTGAAAATATACATTTGCTGATTGTGGAATTTGTTATTTCTTTTATTTTCGAACCGGCAAATGGCATACACATTCACAATAAAATTTATTAAACTGTGGAGTTTGGTTGAAATATTTCGTGGGTATGCACCATGAGTCCATAAACACATCAGACTGATGCCTGAAGTTAACCACCTTGCCTGGTTTAATGGACCAATTTTCCATGATGCAAATCTAGAGTCCACCTTACCTCTAGAAATACCCACTGTATATTCATAAAGGAATCTTTGGTCACAACTAAGGGTATCTGCATTTTCAATTTTAAAAATAGAATCCAGAGGACTGCCAACAGCTGAAAATGATATTTGGGGTAAATTATGGGAATCATTTGCACGTAATGTACCCAGCGGACCATTGAATGTGGCAGGGGTTTTTTGTGGTACTATTTACATGTTTAAAAAGAGCTCTAAACAGAAGTTTATTTTGGTGCAAGGAGCAACCAATAATATGAAGATTTCTAGAGGTGCAGCAAACCCACCTTCACAGCCTGAATTGGCATTAGTGTTTGTCAACAAGGATAGCCTTGAGAGTGATCACACTGTTGAATTCATGCAAAACATCAGCCACTTGCTCGGCAAGAACCACAACAATTGCACCAAGAGCCTTGGTGTCAGATATTCACTTTCATATGTCAACTTTGTGACAGTCAAGTGGCGTTCTGGTCTCTTGGTCTTTTTTTCAGTCTTCTCTCTCTTATCTTCCACTATTTCCTTGTACATTAGTGTGTCTTTGTCAGTTCTCCCATCAACTCCAATACAAAAATTTACCACCTTTTCATCATGCTGTTGATGGGCATTTGTTTTCACTTTAAACCTTTGCTCTATCAAGTTTACATTTATCTATATAAATATCTTTTTATATTAATATTGGGGATAAGAAATCCCATAGCCCTCAAATCCAAGAGCAATGCATTGGCAAGGCTGGCTCCAAGATTGCAAGATACATCACCCCTGATCAACTCAACAGCATACCGTGGAATTTTGATAAGGCTAGCCGCTATATAGCATTATCAAAATTTCATGGTATGCTAGGCCCTTTGGGATGTTTTTCCTGCCATTTTTTTTTTAAATATCTGACAAAGAAAATATATGTATTATCAGAAATTATACAAAAATATTTTTCAAAATAAATTGGAAAATAAAGTTTAAAATGCATTATTAAATTAAAAGTAATGTTTATTTAGTTAATTCCGGGATTAGCTTGTAAACAGGCTTTTTAATAAAACATTAATTTTCAAAATATAAACAAATTACAATAATTATAAAAGTTGTATTTTTTTTAAATAGTTAAGTATATTTTGATGAAAAATAAAATAGATATTTGCGCTAGTTAAAAGCGTAAACAAAAATAAAACGAACTCAGAAGAGGAGGTAATTACTATCGGTAAATACCGAAAAAATATCCAGTAAAAACGACGTCGTTCACGAGTAGTTATTTGTATTTTAAACTAAATATTTTAGTATGTTTTATTTTTTATTTGTAGTAATTTCATTTAATTTAATAAGAGAATGGATAATAAACTAAAAAATATCCATTATTAAGCGTTATTTTCTTTTTTTCTTTTCGTTAAGACTCGGTTTTAATTTAACATACACATGTCTCCGGTGACACCGTTATTATGATAAAATTCGCAATTTATTTTGTCGTTAAGTTCGATTGCTCAAATAAATACGAAGTTTTGAAGAAAAATATTTTTGGTGGTAATTTTTGACGTTATTTTGCAACTTTCCTCGAGTTATTCTTTTTACAGTTCAAAAATCGACCTACCCTAATATATATATACAATTCTAATAATGATAAAATGAGAGGGGAGGGAAATGAACCCAATAATAAACTTAAAATAAACACAAATACAAACTAAACATAATTGATGTTAGTAGGGACCGTCCAACCCATAAAACAGAGAGACCGCTGTATTCTGCCCAGGGGACAAAATCAAGGGACGCTCTCGCTAAGGGAGTGGGAAAAAGTATAAAATATTAGGCTGGAATGGGAAAATATAAAACTGACCCAGTCGAGGTGAAATGGGTGGGGGTCAAAACAAACTGGGGAGGTTGGGAATCTCGACTTGGATCATAACCAAAGAACGGCCGGGATGCAGGCCAGGAACAACACTTACTCACATTAACTAGGTACACTGAAGCTTGTCTAACCTAACCAAGGAGAGGGTTCCACAGGAAGCCACCCCGATGTGCAATAGGTTGACCTAGAAGAGAAAATCAAGGCCAGCCCCGTTCACACGAAGCAAGCTCGCTTCTTTTACTCATCTTTCGCTAAAGACTGTCGAATGCAATCGTTTTCTATCCGATCTAATCTTCATCTTGAGCTGATGCTCAAAGAATCGAATTAGATCCGAATGAGAAAGACGATTGCCTCGCAAGACTTCCTCCTTTCGCGTCGTCCAAATCACCATTCGAGCCGTGGCCATCAGCGTCAGAAACACCATCCGTTTCATCCCGGAATACAGGGGCGACACATTGTCACACGCGTATGCGCGATCAATGGACACAAGCTGTTCAGGAGCGAGACGAGCCGTCAGCTCGCCGACATGGTCCCCATAAGGGGCGGACCTGGGGGCAATGGTAGAAGGTGTGCGCAGCCGTTTCTTCTAAGCCAAGGCACACCGTTCACAGTCTGGCAAATCCGCCAAGCCCCATATGAAAGCCTTGTCGTTGAGAGGCAGCCGATTCCGATCAATCGCCAGCTAAGCGAAAACTCAGGGTTACTGAGGTAATCCGCCGCTGGCGCCCAAGACCAGTAGGAGCGATACTCCTCCTCCGACAAGCCGAGCATATCTCGTAGGGGATCCTTCGTGGGCCTAAGAGTAAGACTAATCAAAGCAGATAACTAACGCTGACGTACTCATATTGAAACGGAACGCTGATCTTGAAAAATTTCAGTTATCTGTTTTGATTAGTCCGACGTTGACGTTATATTAACATTAAAACAGCATAATTGCATATTAGGATTTTTGTTTGTTTTTTCCGTATATTTTTCTTCATATATATATATATATATATATATATATATATATTCGTACTTGGTTGATTTTGATATCACCGATTCGTAGCTCACATCCTGAATAGTTCCTCTTGCTAACAACTATGCATTCTGTGTGCTTACAATTGATGGTTTGTTCTTTCTTCGCACTTTCCATTGTTAATCACTACTATATGCAATTATAGCAAATACAATTGGTTGGATGAACCGAAAATTCAAAGTGGAACACAAGAAGGGAATCTCTATTAGCAAATTATATCATCACAATGTGAAATAGACTCGAAAAAAGAACTGGATGACAGATGAAATTTTCGAGATCATGAAAAAGAGACAGCAAACAATGCCAAGGAATGGTACATAATATAGAACATTAAAGACAAACAATAGACGCAAGTATAGACATGAAAAATAAATAGCTCAGCGAAAAAAGTTAAAAAGAATGCGCATCGGAGATAGTTAATTTAATCGCTTCACCCCAAATAGAGGAATAAAGCCACTAAAACGCAAGAGGGGTTACTGAGAACGAAAGAAACAAGTCGGACTATAAAAGAACAGGAATCAAGGAGACGGTTTATATAGCATTTACATTTTTGAAGACTGTAGTTGACAAGAAAACTGAAAGAGAGCTCCACAAGCAAGAAGTGTGGAAGAAGAAACGATTAGCATAGAACTTGCAGTTACAAATAGCAATTGCAACAGTGAAATTTTGAGACCTAGAACTGCGCTTAAATACGTAAAGTCGAGAATATGCATAAGTGAATAAAGGAAATAACAGGACAAAAGCCGTCCTCACCAGAATGCATAAAATCTGAAGAGAGGACGCTCATAACAGAGAAAGAAAAACTACTTCAAAGACGGAAGGAATACATCAGAGAACACTTGCACGGCGAAATAGGGAAGCCTACGCTACATAAAATCATGGAAGGACCGGATGAAGCTTTAAAGAAAAGGCAAACAAAAATGACACTTGTAATTAAAATCAGAGAAAGATAACATAATGAGAAAAGACGACTTGAAGAATCTACCACTCACAAGACATAATGAAGACAAAAGAGACAGGAGGAAACGGGGTAATTTACCTAACCAACTTGGATAGCAGTATATGATTTGGGACATTCCACATAAAAGAAAACTACCCAATCATAAGAATTTATTTATTTCAGATCTGTCACTTGTTGCCTTAATTTCTGAGAAGGGCTACTATTATTATACGGCTTGAGTATCCTTTATCCGAAATTCCCAAATCCGAAAACCTCCAAAATCCGAAAAGTTTTCAGGTTGCTGACATGATGGAATTTTTCAGAAAGAACTGGGAAGATTCCTAGGTAACGTGCAGCTGTTCTAAGTGACCTCATCTGTCCTGGGTGGGGTTTCTCAAGCCCAGATACGTAAACATTGGTTATATCTTCACACATGAATCATATTTCAGCTATTGTACTATTGGAATTTTCGAGAGCACAACAGCCGAAATTTTGTGATGAAAAACCATCTTACAGGCTACCAATATTTCAATAGCTATTTTGTAGGTACCTCCAAAAAAAGTGATACCTAAGTTTTCAAATTTATTTTAAAAATGAAAATTCTTCAGGCTTTTATCCTAGTTTTAATTCCAAGCTAATAGATTAAATTTAATATTTCCAATAAGCAAAATACTTTGTTGTATTTCAGAACGAATTTAAATTAATTGAAATTATTTTTAATCGCTAAAATCTCTAAAATCGGTTATATTAACCAATCTGTCAACACAACATAATTCTCCCTATTAAAAAATCTTTCAAAAAATGTACTTTTCCGAAAATTTATTTGAGGAATATTAACTGATTTAAACTTTAATTAACCTGAACTAAAATAAATATTATTTACATTTAGTTTAAAATATCACAGAAAAGCATTTTTAACATGGAAGTGGCTGTTTTTATGAAGTGTGGACAGATTTATCGATAGCTTAACGTTTGGTATTTACAAGTAAAGGGTACATAACTATAAAAATTACTTGACAAATACAACACCATTTTTTATATATTTTTTTAACTACTCAGTAATCTTAATTTATGAAAATATGCTAAGTAATTTAATATTCTATTGAATTTCAGGTACTTTGGCTTTATAACCTTACTTACGAAGACGCTTGTTGAGGAAATATTAGAAAATTACCAATAAATTTTAAATTTACTCTAGTTTCCGCTCTTATGTTCTAATAATATCGTGTATGGACGTCTGTAAAAAAAATTAGCACGTTCATTCACATGCAAAAAAATCAAAATTCTTTTTCAAATACTGTGGTGGCTGAGTTGTAGCAAGTTTTTTTCATTTATGATTAGTAAATATAGTTTTTACTTACTAATAATATAACCTAATTGCTACAAATTAATACAGAATTTAAAATATTTTAAGTTATTATAATTAAGATTTTTAAATATGAAAACAATTCTTGTAAAAATTCATTTTTCATCGAAAAAATGTTTTTCTTAAGAGAATGGTGCCAATAATATATCTTATTCTTAAAAACAATTAAAAACTTTTTAATTAAATAACGTTTTAGTCTTGTCACATTTTTACGGTTCAGAACAGATTTTATGTAACTGTGGGTCCTGTTTGACAAAAAGAAATTGATTATTTAAATTCTCCAAGCATTTTTCCTTATAACCAACGTAAACTTTAAGCCCTATAAAAATGAATTTTCTCGAAATTTCATAAAATTAAATAAGTGGCGGGGCGTAACAGATGTAAAAAAAATATTTTTACCAAGATTTTCTAAAAAGAAAAACGTTTCTAAAATAATTAAATTCATTTTGGACTAAATTCTGAAAATTACATTAAAATCCGGCAATTTTGTTTTTTGCCAGCATTTCAGAATCAATGTGCTTTTCATGCAAATTTCCCATATCAATTCATGGTCACCTGTTGACACAAGAAAAACAAATGTTTTAAACAAAATTTCTAAGGTTCTAAAAGGATTAAACTGTATGATTTAATAATAATAAAAAATCGCTTGGTCTTTTCTCTTAATTACAATGTAAAGATTTTGACGATAAAACTTTGTTTTTATTAAGATTGATGCATTTTTTATCATGTATGCTCACGTTTTAGCGAATCTTTGGAGGTACCTACTATTTTGTATACTTACCTTGTGAGATTACCTTACCTGAAATGCCAGAACGCCCATTAGGTGGCGTTCTGTTCAGGGATCTCTCTCTCTCTCACACACACACACACACACACACACACACACACACACACACACACACACATAGGATGCGGTAGGTACAAGATGTCCGGTTTTCCACCAGTGAGACACTCCTCGGGAAGCCGCCTTTCACCAAACAATATAACCCATTCAAACACACGCTTACATACACGCACTTACACACATTACAGCTAAGCATATATTTGTCTGCCTCCCGTTTTTTTACCTATCTATATACATGTAAAACATAATTCTCTCTTTCTCTTCTTGGATCATGTCGTTCAATGTATAGAAATATGTATAAAAATCCTCCCTATGTTGAATTTATTTCCGCTAAAATTTCTCAACTTCTCCGTCACAATCCTTAAACAACTACATCCATTTATACCGTCTCTTACACCTTTAACACGAGTGTGGATAAAACTTACTAACAATTCAGTAGTCCCGCTGCAAAGTGTATGTTTTTACAATTTCCAGAAGGATGGCTGAAATCTGGGATAGTACTGAACTTCGTTGCTTTTTTTTTCCTACACATACGTAACTGTTAATTTATAAACTAGACACAAGAGATTAACAATAATAATTGGTAATAAAAATAAATCAGTTATAAAAAGAAACTGTAATAAAAGTTATGTGACGAATAGATTTGTTCTTACGATATATCTAAGCAAATTCAGTATACGATTTTTTTCTTTCCTTTTTAAGAACTTTTACCGGTTTCTTTAAAGAAAGTAGTCCATGGCTTCTATTTGGTTTATCCGAATGTTCAACAAGACAACTCTTGATGCTACTCTGATCAAAGGATGAAACAATTCATGACGACAAAGCTGTCTAGAGAGTTCCTTAATCGCAAGGTCATCTACAGATAATTTGCGCCCTGGATCTTATATTTCACCATTCCTGGCAAATCTTGTGGGATGTCTAATAACAAAAGTGATAGCAATAAAAAGAAAAAGAATATAAATGAAATCAGCTAGATTATATACAAAAAAAATAAATTTAAAATTCCCAGAATCCCTCATTCGTGCGCATATGTCGTCGTATCAACGTAACAAATTTATTCCGATGAAGTCCTAAAGGACGAAAGGCGTCACGAAAAATTTTTTCCTCATTTTTTCCCAAAACATTATTAAATAAAACTTACAAATTCTTTACTTCTGCAAGTATATGAAATTGCAGATAATTGGTTCTAAATTTTAAGAAGGTCAACTCACTTCGTGATGTAGGTGATCATGGTTCGCCATAGATTCCTTTTCTTTATTATCTGCGAATTTACAATGTAATCTTGGGAAAGATGGCGGAATGTTTTCCCATTACGTTTTCTTTGGTTTTGGAATTCAGAGTTTTCCGTTCCTTGGACTAGTTTCTACCCAAGGTTCGAGAGACCAGTCTATTTTGCTATTTAATCATAGCTGGGGTGGTGAGAAGTTCCATAACTTCCCCAAAAATGGGCGAAAGAATATAACAGCCGGAATATGAATTCGACCCACGGGTCCCGATTTTCACGCCGATGGCTCTTACGCTAGGTGCACATCCACAGACAAGTGGCTATCAAAATATAAGATTAAAAATTAAAACACATTGCAGTTTTGCCCATAAAGTCTCTTTACAACTTAAAAAATTATTACAAAAGCAAATAAGCAGACAAATATGTGGAAATGACGAGTAGATATTGACGTTTTTTTAACTAATTTAATCCACGTCTATATGGGCGCCATTAGTTGCACGAAGCACATCAAGACGGTATTCAGTTTCTTGTTATGTTTGCAGGAGCATAGCCTCATCAATGGTGGCAATGGTATCAGTGATCTTTTGCTTTAGATCAGTGATGTCTAGTATCTTTGTTCGATACATGATATCTTTAACATAATCCCATAGAAAGAGGTTCAGGGGAGTGATATCTGGTGAACGGGGTGACCAGGGAATTGGGTCATCCCTTCCAATCCACCGGTCTGGAAATGTTAACAGTACTTCTTTCATCAACAGGATACCTAAAATACACAAGTGCAATGAGATTAAAAACTTTAATAACTGTTGAGTACATAGAACAAATCTGATTATGGTATCTCATCAATTGCCTTTGTAATATATTTTTAAAATTGTAAAGAGACTTTATGGACACCTTGTATATTCAGTAAGACTATTTCAGCTGTTGATATAGAATAATTTTAGTATAGCCAGCTGCAGAATTACAAAAGTGCGCCCACCCGACCCAAGAACGAAATTTAGTGACTAAGTTATTGTTCTTTAACTTTCCGGCCTTATGCGACAAATAACGAATATTATTCATTTGTTCTAACCTTCGTGCAAGGTGGCGAAACGTTTATTAGCACAAAAAAACAATCAAAGCTGGTTTAGACAGATTGTATTTATTTGACATTAATGTTATTAGGAAAGGTGTTAATCCACATCCTTTTGTGCTCTGTTCTGTTTTCAGGTGTTTTTACAACGGTCTCTACACTGATATGCCACAAGGATTGAAAAGAGTGTCGTCAGGACACGGGTTCTTCTCAGCTGACATCAAAGTTGTCGGATGGTGCTACTTTTGAAAGTAGACTGACCGTTGACTACAAAAAGAACTCCATGGCCACTTGAATCACAAAATAGATTTTTTTTTTGTTGTTTTTTTTTTTTTTTAAATCATATCACCCCATGCAAGGAAGTAAAGCCACTAACACACAAGGTGGTCACTGGGTGTGAAAAAATAAGAAAAAAGAGAAACGTTATTAAGGAGCGAGAACACTTGAAGTGCAATCAAGAATATGATAGATAATGATTGACATTGCATTTAAATTTTTGAAGATCAAAGTTGGCTGTAAAGCAAGGAACAGAAGCGAATTCCATAAGCGTAAAGTGCCTGAAAAGAAACGATCAGTATAGAACTTATGGTTACATCGAGCCAATTCAACTATAAATTGATGAGACCTTGCCGCCAATCTAGCTGAATTTATTCGAAGGACACAGGAATTTGTGGAAAAAAAGAAAAATCGAGATGAATGATATGACATTTTTTGTCATAGTAGAAGTCGCTGCCAAATTTTAAATTCCAAGTTTTAATTGCGATATTACGGTTCACTCCTTTTTAAACTACTGGGCTAACAGTGGGCTTTCAAATTTTATCCAAAGATGCAAGTCAAAAATGGTCGCTTCCTAGTACCGCTTCAGCAAGTACCTGACTCCATGTACTATCCTCTACCTTATGCCAGATCAGGCCTAAAATGGAGGACTGCTATCATATATTTGGACAGGTACTGCTTAGTTATCACTTTCCATTATCGACAGAGTCCAAAAGCGTCTCCACGACTTTGTGGGTGATAAATTATTTTCCACCCTGCAACCCCTCTCTCATAGACGGGGTGTGGCCAGACTCTCGCTGCTGTATCGCTACTTCCATGGAAAGAGTTCAGACGAACTACATTCTTTATTTCCACCAGTTCTAACCTTCATGACTAAGAACTGCTTTGCTGCGCATATTATAGCGAACCTTCCGTATTCCATGGGCGAGAAGAACCGATTCTTCTGTGGAACCGATTCCCAAGAGGATGTTTTACCGATCACTAAAATCGTAACCTGTTCAAGTCTAAAGGTTAACCGTTATCTTACTCACCTATCCGCATAAACTATGCCACCTACTCTATAACCATCTACCTCAAATTGTTCCTAACCTCGCTGTAAAAAAAAATGCTATTTCATTCTATTGTCTAATATTTCCAGTGAACGCACCCAAGATGTCGCTGATAAATAATATGAAACTCTCTTTAAATTCAAAAACATTTTCAAAATGTATCCATTTAACAAAAGCTCACGTCGATTTCAATCTATTTTCCATTTCATCGATAACATAGATAATTTTATTAAAAATTGACATGTGTACCCTCAAAAAGCACTGGACCTTTTATCGTTACTTAAACCCGGATACTTATGGGGGTGAACTCCATACTACAATCAATCAAGATAAGAAGGTTTAATCTTTGAAAGAAAGAGGCGTGAGTAAAAGTGACTGGCCGGTGACTACAAAAATAAATCATAAAGTATTCATTTATAAATATTAACTCCCTACACCCTGGACACACCAAATAGTTTTACTGAAATAAGGATAATTCCTACTTCGTTCGATTAAAAAACAACAAAAAAAAACAAAGGGAAAATAAGGATGAATGATGTGACATTTTTATTGTCACGGTAAAAGTCCTCTTTCTCTCCCCTGACACAGAACAGACACACACAAGCTTATAGTTACATACATATATACACACGCAGAGTTTAATACACTCGTTATTTTCAAATATATATGTACACAGATAGGATTGCTAGATTTGACCACAGGTAGCGAACAAGGCTACGCCTGAAAGCCTGCTGTTACTAATTTATGAATTGATTTTCTTCTTATTTGTAATCCAGATTAGCCCAGCTTATTTTAAAAAGTAGACCCAAACGTCGTAAGTAGGGAAATTCAAAATTTAATAGCGTTAGTCTTTCAAAAGTACCCCAAAATGTCGCAAATAACGAAATGTAAAAGTTAGTAACGCTGGGCTTTCAAAAGTACCCCACATGTTACAAATAGCGAAATTCAAATTTAATAGCGTTTGGTCTTTGAAAAGTACCCAAAAATGTCGCAAATAACAAAATTCAGAATTTAGTAGTGCTAGTTTTTGATAAGTATTCCCAAATGTCGCAAATAGCGAAATTTAAAATGTAATAACGATATCGCAAAATAGTGAAATTCAAATTTTAGTAGCGCTACATGCTCATCAACATGATGCAAAAAATCCAAGAATGGGACAGTGATATTAGAGAAAGAAAATACTTCAGTGACAGAACGAATACATTGGAGAACTCCTCCATGACGAAAGAGGACAACTAGTAATATACAGAAACATCCAAGTACCAAAAATTTTAAAATTTGAAGTGAAATCAACACAGATCAAAATAAACATAAGCAAAACAGCAGGAACAAACGGAATCGTAATAGAGATGTTGGCAGCCTTAGATGATTTCGGCATAGACAAGATTACACACATACTAAATGAAATCTACAATAGTTGGTGATATACCGAAAGACACAAGTAGAACCATTTCCATACGAATGTGAACTCAATTGGACAATCAGCCTAATGAGCCATGTAACAAAACTTATCATCCGAATTCTGGTGAATAGACCACACAGCTGAATTAGACCGGAAATAGGACAAGAGCAATGCGGGTTCGTTAGAGACACTAGTAAGGAATGCAATATTTATGCTCAGAATGATATCAGAAAGAACAATACATATGTTGGAGGATGTGTACCAGTATTTTATAGATTACGCAAAAGCGTTTGACAAAGTACATCACAAAGAACTGCTGGGACTTTTAGGTAACATTGACATATATGGGAAGGATATTAGAATAATCCAGAATCTATAATAGCAGCAAACCCCCTGCATACGGATAGAAAATGTATCCGATAAACATACAAAAATAGAAAGAGGGGTAAAACAAGGGCGTGTCTTCTTACCGAACTTATTCAACCTGTACAATGAAACGATTCTGAGAGAATTAGAAGTTCTACCAGGATTCATCATTGGCGGTTACAATCTTAACAACATAAGATATGCCGATGACACTGTGTTAATAGTATCAACGGAGATTAACATCAAAACCATTACGAACATCTCCTTAAGTTTTTCATGATCAAATCTCTCTTATCATTGTGCACTTCTTTCCTCCATGATGAACGATCCCTAGCTAGGCGTTTCCTGTTATTTTGCATGGTGTTGGCCTTCTGTAGTGTGTTCTTGACGCAATCTTTATACCTTAATTTAGGTTTGTGCGCTGGTCCTTTTCCTTCGGTCAATTCCTCGTGCAGAAACTGCTTATGGATCATATTGTTCTTCAAGCTGACCACATGATCACGCTATCGTAACGAGTGCTGAAGTATCAGAGTCTGGTAGACTGACTGCGATCGAGGATATAAATTTCACTCACGTACATTTGCCACCGGATAGCCAAGTATACGTCGGAGATACTGTTGGTGAAATCGCCCCAGCCTTTTCATGTATCCGGTAAATGGCCCCCGGCATACAACAATGAAAAAAAAAAGTATTGTAAACTTTCAACTTACTCTCAATCTAAATTGCATGCTGAGGTCATAGACGTCCATCTTGTTTTTAAAATGTGTTATTGACCTTCTTGATTCGGAAGAAGATTTTACTATCAATAGTATCTGTCCTATTTGCAGTACTAAAATTCTTAAATTAAATTCTAAATCCTCACAGTATTTAGTATTGTTGAAATTATCGCTAACATTTTTTGTCGAGATTTACAAACTCTACGTTTCATTCAATTTCGCAAACCAACAGATGAAATTTGATTAAGCTGATTTGTTTGGAAAAATACTTTGAGAAGATCCTACTTCGGAGTTTAATAATTTCTTTAATTTAATTTAATTTTATAAGACTTCATAATAAACAATATTTTTTAATAAGTTTTTTCCTTTTTAACAGAGAAGAATAAATTCTTAGGATTTCTTACTCTTGAGCATGCCACATACAACTGGCCATGCGTAAATATTTCTTTCTGAAACCAGAGTCCATCTTTCTGAAACGTTTAACCTTATGATTTGTTTATAGTTCTCGCAAACGCAGGGCAAACTGGATTCTTGTATATATATATATATATATATATATATAAACTCAAAGGAAAGATATGCAAAAAACAATATTGCATTTTTATTAAATAAGTATTTGTTATTTTAATCATTAAATTGGGTTTTTTTTAAATAGTGGAAGTATTTTGCATGTTAAATAATAAAACTTTTAATTTTTTCAAAGCAATAAAAATGTATTGTACTAAGCTACGCACCCTAGTAAAGCCAGCTGCATCTTGTACCCCCTTACCTGTTTAAACTTCTCCCTAAAATTTGGTTTCAATCGGTCAATTTATGGCTATTTTAGAGGGTGTGACGAATGGACGGACTTACGGAAATCACGGAATTTTATATATAGATAGATTTGCTCACTACCTGAAATTTCTGGCCATGCACATAAATGCTTGTGTACAGCAAATTGATACATACATACATAAATACATAGACTTTTTATTACTAATAAATAAAGACCCATCATTCTTTAGAAATTGCTTTATTTCCTTTTGAATACGAAACTGAGCAAATATGTATATTTCAAGAGTCTAGGAAATATTTATGTTTATAAGGCACTATTCAACTTTACTTGCCCATCGACGCTCTTCATGGCCGAGAGGTATGAAGCGTGTCGGATCTAAGGACAGTCTCCTCTGATCAAGAAGAAGCAAGTTCGCATCCTGCTGGAAAGCGCATAGTTTTCTTTATTATTTATGTCGGTAGATGAAAGATAAGTAAATATACTGTTTAATATATAAAGGGAGTATCTAGGCAAATATGGATAGCTACTAAAATAATAAGTAGTAAAATCTGTCGGTTTAATGAATAAAAATCTATCACTTCTTTAGAATTGAAATAGTAATGAACAGAGGCGATTTGATAGTTATGAACAGAGATAAGATACACAGTTTAGATAAAAGTTTGGGTTAATATATTTGTTTTTAAACGGAATAAGTGACATCTAAAAACACTCCGGTGTTTCCCCCACGATAAGAGGGAGCAAGTTCTCTCAAAAAACCTAGGCTGGTAGACAACAATTATTCTGTTTAAAAACAGATATGTTTATTCAAACACGTTTATCCATTAAATATAGTGGATATACTTCAAATATAAATACTCAACTTTAATCTTCAGAAATTTAAATGCAATATTAATCGTTATTTTCTGTCTTCTTAATTCTTGTTCTTTTATTGTTCTCTCTCTTGAAAAAGTGTTTTTTTTTTTTTTTGTTTTATTTACTTATATTCTCTAACACTCAGTAAACACTAGTGTTCTAGTGGATTTATTGCCTTGCTTGGGAGCGAAATGATTAAAAAATATATATAGCATTTAGATAAATATCTACAAAAGTTATCTTAAAAAGAGCATACCATGATGAAAAACTTGATAAAAACAAAGTTTTATTGTCAAAATATTATTTTATTAAATTGTTTAATCCTTTCAAGCACGTTCAAAATTTAGGTTAAAAATCTTGTTTGTTTGGTGGGCCAAAGATTAGTATCGGAAATTTAGGGTCTTTTGCGGTAAAAACACGTTGTTTTTGTAATTCTCGCAAAAATTAAATAATTGTTGGATTTTAATGAAATTTCCAGGACCTATTCATTCACAAGTGAATTAAATTATTTCTGAAAGTTTTTTTTTGAAAATAATGGTAAATTTTTTTTTTTCATCTATTATGCCCACTTACTTAATTTTATGAAATTTC
Source organism: Acanthosepion pharaonis (assembly GCA_903632075.3). NCBI lineage: Eukaryota > Metazoa > Mollusca > Cephalopoda > Sepiida > Sepiidae > Acanthosepion > Acanthosepion pharaonis. Next base: position 4,191,046 of record CAHIKZ030003744.1, on the reverse strand, counting down.
AAGAAATTAAAATTCAACCTCTTCATATTTATATTAGTTAAAAAAAGGCTTCTTAGGGAATTTAAATCATCAATTTAACAAAAATTTCATTTACCGAAAATCTACTCTGAATCGTCAAATAAAAAACACAATAAAACTATGACATTATTTAATTAGAAAATCTTTTAATTGTTTTTATAAATAAGATATATTAAGGACGCTATTGTCTTAAAAAATTTTCGATAAATGATGAATTTTACAAGAATTATTTCCATATTCTTTAAATTTTAATTGGAAAAAATTAAGGTTTAAACCTTAAAGTTCTGTATTAATATGATATTATATGATATTATTATTAAGTGAAAACTATATTTATTAATTACAAATTGAAAAGCTTAATACAAATTATCAAACGCCAAGAATTTTGAATTTTTTTGTATGTGTATAAACGTGCTGATTTTTGTAAGTACGTGCGACCATACACGACATGATCAGAAAATAAGAGATAGCTATAGTAAAATGAAAGCCAACATTTGTAAAATTCAATAAAACATTGAATTACGGAGAATATTTTCCTAAATTTTAAGATTACTAAGTACTTGAAACTTACATAAGAAAAGCGCTCAAGTCATTTTCTCCAATTATGTTGTTCCGTAGAACATTAGGCATGTCATCGACCTGTCAACATGGCTACTGCCGGGTTAAAAATATATTTCTGTGTTATTTTAAACTTGAAGTAAATCGTTTTTTTTTTTAAATCAGATTAGTTATACTTTAAATTTGCTAATATTCCTAAAATAAAGTTTCAGAAAAGTATATTTTATTTTTGGAATTTTTTTTTAATAATGAGAATTACATTGTGATGAAAGATGACTAAAAAAAGGGCGCTAATTAGCAAAAAAATAAAATCCTTCCAGTCAATGTAAATTAATTTTTGAAATAGAGCAAAGTATTTTGCTTATTGTAAATATTAAATTTAATCTATCAGCTTGAAATTAAAAATAAAAAAAAAGCTTCAAAATACTTCATTTTTAAAAATTCATTTAAACTTTAGGTATCGCGTTTTTTGTGGCGGTCCCTACATTTAGAACAATGAGAAATAATGTCGGATTAAAACTCCATTAACTCATCGGAAATTATTTTGCTTACGTTTCGGATACGAAAATAAATTTAGTAAAGATCAAAAGATGCGTTTTCTTTCATAAGGGTAACTGAGCCTTGATTTGCTGTGATCTTCTTCGCGGCTAAGCAGTTTAGAAGCACGGTGGTTTTCCACTATATAGGTTGACGCAGGTTCGAACCCTAACCAAGAGCACATTTTCTTTTTTAAGCATTTCACCCCAAGCAAAGCTGGAGTACCACTAGCACACGAGGGAGAGTGGGAGCAAGAATAAAGGAAAGGACGAAGGATAGAGGAAAGGACGAAGAGAAAGACGGGGAATAGATCCAAGGCATCTGGAGATGTCAACCGACATTGCATTTGAATATTTGGAGATTATAGCTATCAAGAAAGCAAGCAAGAGGAAGGGAGCTCCACAGTCGGGAAGTGTGATACATGAAGCATTTGGAGTAGAAGAGACGGCCACATTTAACCGCCCCGACAGCGAAAGAGTGGGACCGAAATGCCAACCCAGTAGCACACCCAAACTCATGCAGTTTGGGATCCATCGAAAGTAGCTCGTCGGAGCAGTTACCGTGAAAATATTTGTATAAAAAAACAGAGGGAAACGACAGTATGTCTGTGCGAGAGCGACTGCAAACGAGATGCCAGATAAGGGCCAATCACATTACATATCCGTCTCTGGATTTTGTCGAGAACCTTAAGACAAACAGCGGGGACTCCAAAACACACATGGCAGCAGCACTCTATTCAAGGGCTGATGGTTGATTTATAGATTTGATGGTTGGACTCAGCCGAGGAAAAATTTCCAGCGCGACACAGAGAACCAACTTTCCCCGCAGTAGATGAGAGCTATTGACTCAATGTATTTCTTCCATCTCATGTCAGCGAACAGTGTGAGACCAAGCAGACGCAGAGAAGTGCTCTCGTGGAGTTGAGCAGCAGACATTCTAATGAGAGGCAGGGAGGGTTCTCTGTGGTAGGTAAAAGAAAGCAGTTTTGTTTTTGAAGCATTAAAGTTAACCAGCCATTTTTTTTTTTTTTTTGTCCCAACAGACCGGTAGTCCCTTTCGAGACCAACGACCAGGTCATTTTTGTCAGCGATGCCGGATTCGCTACCATGGAAGGAGCAAACAGTAATGTCGTCTGCACAGATGCTCACCCGGAAACCGATGACATTGGAAAGATCGTTAATGAAGAAAAAGTGTAGGCACCAGGATAGAACCTTGGAGAACACCAGCGTTCGTGATGAAGGGACTGGGGGAGAATTCGTCAAGGACGACCTTCATTATACGTCCTGACAGGAACAATTGTATTGGCAAACAATCGTCTTGAAATTCCATATCCCCGAAACTTACTAAGGCCGGCATGCCAAACCCTATCAAACGCCTTAGAAACATCTAGAGCCACGGCACGAGCTTCTCCGTTATTGTGAAGTGCTGGGTAAACAAACAACCACGGCCGCGATAGAACGGGCATAGCGGAAACCATATTGTCAGAGAGGAGATCATGGGATGTAAGGTGCTTTACCACTTCAGTGGTGATTAAAGTTTCAAAGACTTTGCCGAAGAGTGGCAGGAGACCGATAGAACGGCAGCCAGATGGGCCAGAAGGGTTTCTTTATTAAAGGCTCTCGAAAAACCCAGGCAGGTAGGTGTCGATTATTCTGTTGTTGTTTTTTTAAAGATAGAGATTTTAGACAGAGTTGTGTACTCAATCGCATGTACCCCCTAAATATCATGTTTATAGCAATGATATTTGTCTGTACGGGGTGCGATGGATAAATTGTCGTCTAAACTAGGCAAAAATGAAAATAATACTGAAATCTCATTTTAAGATATATTTACGAAAATTACACAAAAATATCTAGAAATAATAAAGATTAGATTTATTCAATAAAATCGTCATTGGCTTCAATTACAACCTCCAGACGACTTCGTAATCTCCTGCAACTCTTCTGAACGGTCTCCTTGTTTCAGCTAGTGAATGCAGCTGTTTTGCTTTGTGGTTTTCTTGACAAAGAAAATGGATAATCATGAACCCGAATGGATGAAGTGTTTGACACACACACACACACACACGCACACACACACACACACACACACACACACACACATATATATATATATATATATATATATATATATATATATATATTATTGAACAAATGAAAAATAAAAATAAAGTTTTCTTTTAAAGGTTACTGAGCGCAGTATACACGTGAGGAATAGTAAAGAAAATATCAACCAAAAAGCAATGGAAGAAAAGAAAGCAGTGAAGAAACTAGCCAAAATACTATTTTCAATTTCATTTGATTGAAGACTAACTTGCAAAAATGTTTTTGTTTCGAGTACTTCACGACCTGGTTAGTAATGGTTAGGCAAGATTTCAAGAATGACACACAAGTAGAAAGTCTTTTAAATAATTTAAAATTCTCGTCTGCTTCGAATTAATTGGTCACTTTCGTATCAGTAACTAACTACAGTCGACCACATCGTTACAGATTCTCCTGATATTTGACATATCCAAACAGTTAAAAGAAATTAATACTATTATTATAGCGTAATCTGGTCAACATCCTGCCGTCTTATCTTTATCTGGGCTTGAAGCATTGATATTTTATAACAACCGCTACAAAAACCGAGATGAGAGAACTTCACCCGTTGCTCACAAACAGGAAAAAAGTAAATAAATAAAAATTTCTGGGTCAAGTGCCAATCATCCAGAAGTCAGGGAGTTCCGATCGTGGGCCACATTCTAGCCGTTTGTGGAAAGATAATAATAAGCCTTCTGTCCTTATATAGAAATGGACAGATGGGTGCTAAAAAGGATTTAATATGTTATTACATCGTCAATAGCTATATTTGCGAAAAACTAATCGCATTTTAGTTGGTTTATTTTGTTTAGCGGTATATCAACCTCTATAAGTTATTTATTGCCGAAATCTAAATATTTTGAACACAAATTCATGGCTTCAGCCAAATATATTTTGAACATAAGTGTATGCCTTCAACTACAGAAGAGGCATTGGCCATTTTACTATAAAATGTATTGTCGGTAATTTTACTATAGAAATGTATTGCTGGTCATTTATATATATATATATATATATATATATATATATATATATATATATATATATATTGTATTTTTTACTATTAAATTTTTATACTTTCATGGTGTTTTTTTGTGGGGGGGGGCGTCATGATTTGCCTATAACTGGGACTATAACAGGTGCTACCACCCCGGTTCAGAGTGGAACTGGGAACAGCAGGTAAGAGGCAGTTACAGGCTTCTCAAAACCTCCAGTCTCCAAATCAGAGGTCTTGCTGAGGCATTTAGCTTATCGTCATACCCAGTACTGCACATTTTAGAAAAAAAAACGATTAATAAATTTAATAAACAAAATATCTTTTTAATAAGACTTGTTTGCAAGAAAAACTGATACCAAAATATAGTAAATTGGTAAAAATTAAAGACAGTTTTGTGCTTTCGACAGTTTATGGAATAAAATATTTACCATTTTCTGCCCTTTTTCATAATTCCACCCTATCTTGAATTTCTGTCTTTCGCAAAATATCATTTAATTTCTATCTTGCTCTAAGTGCTTTTCGTATTTTTTCGGAAGAACTGCAATTTTTTATTGGTAGAATTCCATAAATACATGAAATAATGATCTGAACGTTGTAGAAGAGTGAAAACTTTCTAGCTAACTAACCTGTAACAAGTTTCAATGAATCCTTAAAGAAATACTGTCTAAAGTTATCTTGATAAAATATTAGATTCTTCCTCTTATCTTTTTCTTATCCAATTCGATATGCTTTTCGTCACTTCTTTCTGTTGGTCTAATTGGAAGACATGTCAAAAAATAACGTTTGATACGTTCTTCTCTTTATCTGTTCCCTATTCTACTCTTCCACGTTTTGACGTGTCGAAAAATAACGTTTGAAATGCTCTTCTCTTCATCTGTGCGGAAAATGTCCAGTATTCATTGCCATATAGGAGGGTTGATATTACACAGCAGTTAAGTACTATTCTACTTCCCAGTTAATTTTTCCTGTTTCTTAATATGTTGCTTAGCTTTTGGAAGGTAACTTTTGCTATTTCAATGCTTTTTCGGGTTTCTGTGTCACATTTTCCTATGTGTTTATATTTCTGTACTTGTTTGATTCTGATATCTCCAGTTTGTTTCTATGAAACCCGAACTTCGATTTCCAGCATCACTATTTTATAAAGAAAAGTATTGTCCCTTACCTATAACACTGGGGGGGGGATCCTGAGTAAGTGATCCAAACGAATGCCAACAAGAAATCTCCAACATAAGTTACAACTCCCCCTCCCCAAGAAATACCATTTTCTCACCAGAATTTATCTTGCACGTTCATAAGACTACAAAAATCATTTTTTCAAATTACTGTAAATAAATTTTTCTCGACCTTTTGTTTACTTTTCAGGTTGCACTTGTAGAATAACTAAAACTCTGGGGCACACTTTAAATTTTAATAAGGAAAAATTAGTCATGAAATTTAAAAATAGGAAAATCATTTTTTAAAAAAAGACTCTTGTAACGAACATTGATTTTTAAGACATGATATTGTATATTTAAGTACACATGTGTGGAACCTGTGTCGATGTGCTTTGGTATTTTTTTAATGTTATGCCTTATATGGGATAAATATACTCTCATTTCTTCATCAATGCATTTAATATTTGATCTATTTTCACATTAAATGTTTGTAAGTGCATCAAATCCTAATTCACAGATGTCTGATGTGGAAAATTGCAATAAAATGTTCAATTCTTTATTAGCTCTTGAAGGATGTTCTTCTTGAATGAAAATCCTGAAATTGATCGACACCTCTTTATGCTTGATTTCTAAGACACGATCAGCAGATATAATGATCAATTCCTCGTCTTCTGTTGACGATAAGCCGACGTCATCAGTTGAAACGTCAATAAAAGGACTGCGAATCTAATCGTATTGTTCTGTGTTTAGAGATGGCAAGTGATAACTCCGATTAGCTTCCAGAGTTGTTAAATGATTCACTTTTGCAAGGATTAAATTGTTTATATGGCCGTTTCTAACCAAAAGGAATATTAGTTATTTGGATCGCACTTTAAATTTTCATGAAGAGAAATTAGTCATGAAATTTTAAAATAGGAAAATAATAAAGTCTCCTGAAATAAGCATTTATTTTTAAGACATTTTCATTGTATATTTGAGTATGTTTCTTTGAAAGCTGTCTTTGATGTGCTTTGGTAAATGTTTGAACGTTAGGTTTGATATGTGATAAACATTTCCAAACAGCCTGAATTAGCTTTCCTTTTCCAAATCATTAGGTTTGTTTTTGTTTTGTTTTGTTTTTTGGAATGCTTTAATTTTGTCGGTAGAGGAAAGAAAACTTTCATTTCCATTTTTCAAAAATACGTTCGGACAATTCAAGTGTTGAAACATGTCAGTAAAGTTTTCCAGTTTTGAAATCCCAAATCAAAAGACTTGACTCAGACATGGAAGCCATGTGCTCGGTGTCTCTAGCTTTTAAAAAAAATGAACATTTTTTTTTTTAATATATAAATAATTCATAAATTACTCTTCTGTTAACTTAGGACGCACCTAGTCACCTTTCGGGGTGCATTCGTGTGTCCTGGCGCACCGGTTGAGAAACAATCCTATAGATTAAGCACTCTAAATCACGAATGCGAATTTTTTTACGCAAAATTTTATAAAATTTAATAAGGGGTTACGGAAGCCCCCCCCACCACCACCACCACCACCAAATATCATCATATTCTAAGCAGCTGCAAAATAGCATTTAATTATTTATTTTTCAAAACTTTTCTAAGCAGCTGCAAAATATAATTTAATCATTTCTTTTTCAAAACATTTCTAAGCAGCTGCAAAATATCATTTAATCATTTATTTTTCAAAACTTTTTCATGTTATGTTAAACACGAATTATAAACGCCATATATATATATATATATATATATATATATATATATATATATATATATATATATATATATATATATATAAATTGTAAGAAACCACCTTGTATTTTGCAGCTTCCGTCAGTGGTAGGAGTCAAGTTACAATGAATTTACATAGCAAACAAGATTATTAACTTTTTAAAAAATTAATAATTCTTTAAATATTTGTAATCTTAATGCTTAACCAATAGTAATATAAAAACTTGATCATTTCTGATCGCAGTGCCTATTCGATAACTCCACCCTAAAATACAAATGCAATTATGGTTTCATTCCTTTTTGCTGTCACTATTTATTGGCATGAAATGTGCGAGCCGAGTTCAAGTTCCTTACTAGTTGGTTTCATTTTGTACGGATGCCCTTAGGAAAGACATGAATCCATTTCTTCTCCCGTCGGCTATAATTTAAACAGCAGGGTAGACTGGGTTCTCTTGTGACGACTTTTATTAACTCCCCGTGTCCACCAACCGAAAATAAATAAATGAAAATAAAGTCTGGTAACGAGTAGTTGCTGCCGCATATGAATAAGGAGAAAAAAAATGACAAAACTAATGAAACAAGGTCAAAGAACGTGTTGAATCAGGAATGCAGCTCTATACCTTCCGCTTTGGCTTCCTGAAAGTATCTGTAAAGTAGAGGGGTTGCAACTTTTAATTGCTTGATGTTTCATCCTTATAAAAGACCCAGGAGAAACTTGTTAATTTAAATGCCGGCAAGATGGCTTAACAACCATATACCGGTCACTGGTAGTTCAAATTGAAAAGGAAAGACAAAGTAAAAATAAAATAAATAATAGCGGCGCAAATACTGTCACGTCTTCAACGAAGTCTCGTGCCAAGTAGGTTTCAAATCACGTTAAACAAAATAAATAATGGCGGCTCAAATACTGCCAAGTCAAAAATCACGGACGGAGTAAATTCTCCTACGAAGCCTCGTGCTAAGAAGATTTCAAATCACGTTAAACAAAATAGCTGTCTCGAACGAAGTGATCTCCATCGAAATCTTGGACTAAGTTGTATATATTACCAAAATATCATATGCAGACTTGTTTGGTTCTCAAACACGGGAAAAGCAAAGCAAGCGAACCAACTCACCGACACTCCGACTAAAACAGAATAGATGTAGACTAATTGTTATGCCGTAGGCTTGGTGGCAGCCAGTCTAAAAGAAAGACCACTCTGAATTGAAAATCGTTGAGAATGCAACAAGAAACAACGCCATTATCTTTCTTAAAAAGACTTCAGATAATAAAGAAAATGTTTGAGGTGAGTCATGATCGCCTACGCTCTGAGGGGACCTGGCAATTTAAAAAACATCTATGAAATCATTAACCCCTTCCCCACCAATTATTTTAGGAAAAAATTTCATTTTCAGATGAATTTTTCTTTTTATTTGTTATGCAGAATGTAAGCATTTCATACCACAACATCCATCAAACTGAACAAGACTTTCTTGACTGTTTCATGAAGACTATAAAATTGAACTCATTTCAAGCACCGAAGGGCATAAAAAGAATCGATCGACGTATAAACACGTCTGTAGCTGGTTTTTGAACGTTATATTTTGGACGTGTTTATTCGTCCGTGTCTGAGAATGATACTTCCAGTAAAAACGTATATACACGTCTACGATGGCGAAGGTGTTAAAAGAAAATTTTGATATACTTGTTTACTAAATCCTACTTGTAATACCACTCATAAACAGTTAATAATAATCCTGAGTACATGTAGCAGGCACAAAATGGAGTTTAAAGAGATGAACTGAAGTTGAGGGAAGGAAATGTTTGCGAAGATATCAGTTCAACAGAGTGTGTGTTTTAAGCAAGAATTGACGCCCAGAAAGAATTTCAATTATCCCTTGGGTTGGCCTGAGAATAACTGACTTTTTACTTTTGTGAATATTACATATTTCCGGCAGCGCTACCTGAAAATCTCATTGCCCCTGAGAAACAGGTGTGCACACCTGCCATCTGAATTGTCTTCTCAAATGAACACTTTGAAAACATGTCACGTGGGGGCAAATGAAAAGCAGAGAAAAAATGCGTGACTCGGTGACGTGCGCTGCTTTCGTACCTTTCTGAAATTGGCCAATGACGCTGATGGAAATTTCTCACCAAAGAGTGTTTCATTTTTTTTTAAGTCTCAACAATCCCTTTTTATTGGCTAACGGCAAAAGTTCGATCGGTTCGCTAGTTTGATGTAAGGCTTTCTTTTTAGATTTTCAACATTAAATTTATTGAGCAACATGTTTACCTTTTTTCTTTTCCATTATCTTCCACTATCATTCAGGCAAATTCGTAACGCTATCCTCATAACTTTTTAGCTTTCTAAACAAAGTCTTGCAGTTTTCCACGTATTGAATTCTTTTTTCTATAAATGAATTCTCGAAATAAAAGTTATTCTCTTGTAAATATGGTGGACGGTTGAACACTTCCCAGCCATTCCGTAATAATTTTTATCTGAGCGACCAAGAAAGACACGATTTCGCGTGATGATGATGGAATATTTTGGGATACAAATGCTTTTGTCTTAACTAATTGCAACCGATTTTATAAATAGCAAAAACACCTGTTCGAATCAGATGATTGATTTTACGGAAAGAGCTCCTAGTAGATGGTATGTTTCAATCCCATCTTACAGACAGTATCAACTTCTTTCGTTAGAGACTGGCCGTTGGTGCTGTTACAGGCGGCTCATATCGCTGGCTTTGATCGACGTTCTTTTATGTTAAACGTTGTTTACTTTTTTCTGTCTGCGTTGCATTTTTACTTTTCTTAAAATAGAAAAATGCATAATATAAAGAAAAATTTACTTATTTTGTTTTATATTCAATATTAAGATCAGTACGTTACACCAATTTTGACATTTTTTAAGTGCTCACTAATATGAGATGACGGTTGTCACAATATTATCAAAAGTGATATTTTTTTAATATAGGTGTAACTAAACGCTCTTCATGCCACCTTATGACATACTCAGAACATATGTTCTAGCTACGATAATCATAATTATGTGAGATTTATCTGAAATAAAATTGCTAAACAGAAAGCATAACAGACGTTTGTTTTTCTTTTGATTTTGTTGCTGAGTTGTATTTGATGACCAAGCTTTTGTTTAAATTGTCTCTTTCTGTAAATATGACATGAAGATACTAGATATAAAAACCTAATAAAGCGAAATTCTTTTCATCACTGCGATATTTAAATTTTCAAAGACCCTAAATTTAACAGCTTTAAATCGAAGTCGATATTTAAAATAAAATCATTTTGGTCATTTATGTTTGCCTAGTAGTCGCTTCATTTCGAGAGAAGAAACTATTAGTTGCGGTTACATCTAGTTATTTCAACAGTAAAATGATGAGACCTAACTGCCAATCTAGTACTACGCTTAAATTCATGCAATCGAGATACCAAAGAGAAAAGCTCACCAGAAGAATCACCATGAAAATATTTATTGTTACTTTTTATCACGTTGGATTTTATTATGAAAGTCAATATTTTCACAATAAAATTATTAACCAAACAATGTTGTTAAAAATTTCAGGATACATCTACATTTGAGGAATATATAATGAGAGTTTCAATTTATATATCTTTATTAAAAATATTGATAATAATCTGTTTGAGCTGTGTTCATTATGCAAACAACCTGATATTTTTTAATCATTTCACCCCAAGCAAGACAATAAAGCCACTAAGACACAAGGAGTTACTGAGTGTGAGAGTACGAGAGAAAGAAAACATTATTAAGGAGAGATAACAATAAAAGAACAAGATAATATTTTCAAGCGAAAAAAGCCAAAATAATTATCACTGCCCTTCGTCTATGGCAATACACACTGGTCAGAAAATGGCTGAAGTAACGACTGGAAATACATATAAGAACATCTATCTATGCCCGACATGGCACTGAAAATACCTCGATATTATGTGACTTTTGACAAGAACAGCCGCTCCAAGGACTACGAAAGAGTTTGGCCTCCTTACTACCAATTGGGATACAGCAACCAGAAAACTGCCAACCTGGTACCCTCATAATGAAAAGGAACCGGTAAACCATATCCTAAACTGGAAACAAGTGATAAACGTAGGTAGAGGGTTACGGAGTAAAAGGCACAGCTTATATGTGTGGAAAATCACAGTAACCCTAGACTTGAAAAGGTTAAGATTGTAGCGATCTGGGAAGTAACTTCTTTGGTTCCACGAAGCAGTGGTTCATGGGTAGAAGCTGCTAGGTTAGAACTTACATCTCACCCAGGGAATACGAAGGGAATGAGGATGGTTCGCTACACTGTGCGTGGCATGGTGAGTCTTAACCGTGAAGGTTAGGACTAGTAGAACTAAGGGGGCTTGCAAAGTCTCGTCTGTGAGAAAGGGGTTGTAGGATGGAAAATAATCCGTCACCTACAAGGATACAGAGACACTTTTGGAAAGTGAAGACTCGGCAGTTCCCGCCCATATATGGCAGCAGTACTTCACACTCCTATTTAGGCCTGATCTGGCTCTTGTAAAAGAAGAGCATATCAGGAGGAGTGAAGTACTTGGTGGAGCGATACCGACCATTTTCCAAGCATCTTTAGCGTTGAATCGTGTATACAAATTCCACTTGAGGGTCTGGACTGAGTTTAAGTCCCAGTAGGCGCTCAAGGCACGACCGGGCCCGATCGGCAATGGTGAGGGGTCACTAGTTGTTGAGGCATTGAATGTGGTCAGTCCTGTTCAATAAAAATTGGAAGTACTATCCAGCGATAAACATGCATTTTTATTTATAAATAAATAAAATGATATAAGCAACAGAAATATATGTTTGATTAGCACAATATCCCCTATACTTGAATAAATTATCATTTTCTTATTCTATATATTAATATAGGTTTAATCTGCATTTCAACTATTGATTTTGTCAACTTTTTTTTACTATTTCCGCTTTTAGATCAATTGCAGCAGTTTTTATTGTTTTCCAAAGATCTTCTTTGCATGAATATTGTTTTCCATTCTCAAATACACCTCTTATAATGATGACCCCGAAGTTACTTATCGATTTTATGTAAAGAGAGGTTGAAAACGATTCTATTAATCTGGTGTCTTTGAAACTATTTTTGGCAAGTTGGGCAATAGATTGTTTTGCAGAATGGGAAGGGGCATTGTCCTGTGCGAATACACTCTTTCATTGAGTTTCTTCGCTTTAACTTGTATCACCCCCCAAAAAATTTTGACCAAGAAATTAAAATATTTTACTTTTATCTTGACACTATCATCAACTCTGAAAGAGCCTATAATGTTACTGTAAAAACACCAGCCCAGAACATTAGTCTACCACCGCTGTGTAGTCTTCTAAATTATGCTAGTTGACTACTGCCATGAAGGACCCAACCATCAGGTCTATCCATATAGCTTTCCATTCATCACGAAAGATTACTATTCAGAAATCAGTTTTCAGGTGTTAATTTGTAAAAGTGTTAATTTGGTTATTTTGACGTAACCAATTTTCTTAATAATCTGCAAACTCATGTATCTATTCTAGATAACACCTGGCTTCTTCCTAGACACAACTAAAACTGTCTAGTAGAATGAATGGTTGGTTACAAGACAACAGTCCAACCAGGCTCTACAATTTGGGACAGGGACAATCGTGACTTTCTCTCTAATACATTGCGGAAAACTGACTCATCGTATGGTGACTCTCTGTATTTATTGGAAATACTTTTCTTTCAAGTATCGAGTTACAAGTCGATTTCTTTCAGGTGTCGAGTTACAAGTCGATTTGCATATATGCATAGTAACAGGATCAAAGTAACATATCAAATTTTTAATCTCATATACATGGCCGCCAAGACAATCGAAGCAGAAATAACGAAATCCCTTTCTTGAATTTTGACAAAGATCCCATCTAACTGGGCCAGTTGGTATATTTCTGTTATCATTTTTCTAGCAATAAATGAGGTTCCTTGTTCCAACCTTTCCTAATAATTAAAACCCTGTTAAGGCAAGAATTCAAATCTGGACAATTCCAGGTAGCATTTAAATTTATCGTAATTAAATGTTTGTAAAACTTTATCCTTCACTATATCCGTAAATCATAATTCACGATAATTTGCCTTCCTATAATGGGACTGGTGCTTTAGGTATTTCTAAATTAAAGCCTTTCGTCTATCATCTTTGGGGATTTAATACCACATTTTTATATTATAATTATTCTTGCCCATATTTTCAATTTCTTCTTTGATTGTTTCATTGTTTCTGTTTTGCAATTTTCAATTATGTGTTTCCCTTAATCATTCTCTATATTCCTTTGGATTTTGGCACGGCCGAGGGGTGTCATATGGTTTGGCCTGCGCCCTGGGAAGGTCACTCCATTCTCACCACCAAAGAACTGAATTTTAACCAAACAGGACTCTACCGTTATCTCGCCGGTAATTACTACTACTCAATAATGTTAAAATATATTATTTCCTTTTCTTTCTTTTTTTTTTTGAGATTCTACCTTTCATAAGAAAGAACGACGGGTAGAGTAGTGGAAACGTCAGTCAGTTATGTGCCATACGTAATACAAGCTTATGCGATCATGTTGTGTACATGTTTATCTTCGATATTTTTTTAATGTGCCATACATGATACACGCTTAGGCGATCATGTATCTTTTCGATACATGACTGACGAGGCAGATATTCTGCCATTTCTTTCTGCGGTAGACCAGTTGCCATCCAAGGCTATAGAATCTGGTCTGTCCTGCTATTTACCCATAGCTAAGGGGAGAAGAAAAGGATTCATACTTTTCCCAAAGGTATTAGCACGTAAGTGAATGTAATGGATTCGACTGGAATTCCAACTCGGCTCTCAATCCGAGCAGCTATCCATTACTCCACCGTGCCCCCCCCCACACGGAAACGTGATGAAATTATAAATGTAGAAAGCAAAATTTATATTATAAAAGAAGAGACGACACTTTGTCCGTCACACACTGTCTGCGTGCGACTTTGCATGTGATTATCTAATGTATATGCGTATGTCTGTGTATTTACGTGAGTGACTTACATGAGCTTATACCATTTAATGCACACAGGCACACACCTACATGCACACAATTTGATAGAGTTTAAGATAAGACATTGGGGTAATACGTTCCTCTCTCACTCAGTCTGGACAACCTCTATTTTGGACTAAGCAATAAAATCATAAATATGGAGAAAAGATAAAAGAAATAAAAAGAACTTGTCAAAAGCTTCATGCCTGTCAAACTGTCTCTTTGTTGGATGGCTGTGAAATAAAATAGATAAAAATAATCAGCTATTCTTTTACTTACCTACACTGTGTCTATCTGTTGATATCAATCTATTCATATCTAACATAATTATGAGTTTTTATTTAATTTTCGGAAGATGTGTGGGTGGAGTAATAGATAGTGTCGCGAAAAGGGTGAGCTGGGTTCGAACTACAATCGAGTTCGTTGCATTCACTTATGCATAAATACCGTTAGGAAAGGTATGAATTCATCTCCTCTCAGAGCTATGGGTTAAATAGTAGTATCTAGAAAGTTCATTGTTATTCTCGAAAAATATCAATAAATTATCGCTTGCCAAAAAAATATATTCTTACAATCCGAAATATTTTTTGGCTTTAAATTACTCCAAATGGGTTGATAAGCCGTAAAAAATAACAAATCAATTATTCGGTAATAAATACTTTTACTTTTGTGTGTATATATATATATATATATATATATATATATATATATATATATATATATATATATATATATATGCTATTTGGTGGCGAAGGATGGGGTCATTGAATTAGAATATACATTCGCCCACGCAACCATACATGCAAACAAAATTGAAAATTAATGAATGAAATTAAAATGAATATCTTTGCTGCGAGGACAAATTTCCTTTTTAGTCTGGCAACAACCCCTGAGTAACGGGAAGAGTATAATCCGGTCATTTAAAGGCGTTTTCATGATCCCTTCTGTATTTAAACTGAATATATTTTCTAATAAATGTAGTATTTTAAATGAATGAGCATTTAAGATTTGAAATTCGATCATTTTGCCGTCGGTTAAGCCATAGGAACCGAACTAGTAATACATAATAGTATTAGAGATCTCGTCTCAGAAATTAAGACAGAAAAATGACCGGGAGCTACATCAGAGACGAAACGTTGTGATCAAGACGAGGGCACATGTCTGATAAATCGATGAAAATATTTTTCTTCTTCTCACCGGCGTTCATTTGTCTTTTCCGACTTATTTACATGTCCCCTAACAATTGTTTTATTTTCTATAATTAATTTTAAGTCAAATAGATCTCTTTAAGGCGATGTTCCAAATAAAGATTCTCGGACCCTAGCCGTAGAATAAGGGCTAGACTCAGACAACCTAACTACTGTCATGAGTACTATGCTCATTAGATGCCTTATGTCATACAAAACTCAACTTTGGAAATTTAAACAGCTAGAATGTTGAATATTGATTCGCAGGTATGTCTTCTATATGTCATATTGGCGCAACATGATCTTTCATTTAGTTAAGCTTAGCAAACTATAAACAGCTAGGAATTCCAATACTGGTTTTTAAAGTCAGCAGTTTATCCAACTTGGAGGATTAACGAAACACAAACTTCTCTAATTTCTCCATTCATTCTAAGATAAGCTATGCAAATAATAAAATAATTGTGTATTTATTGTAATATAATTACAATTGTGGCACAAGGCCAAAGGAAAAGTGGTGTGAGGTTGGTCATCCCCGACTATCCTAAACCTAACTAATCTGAATCGTGACCTATTCATTCATTACAATTTATTCATTCACCACAAGAACTCAGCCATCATCACCATTCAATCTTATACCATAATGCCGCATATTCACAGGGATCCTTCTAAAATACTCATGACATAAAATAACTTTTACTATGAAAAACAACAACCGTTTCTTCAGGTGAAATCGAGGCGATTTTCGAATATCGGTTCCAAAACGAGGCAACGAACTATCTATTTAATTCATTGTCGTCTACCGGAAAGAAATATTTATAAATAACTAAGGAAAGAAGGCGAGAACAAAATTAAAGGACTTTAACTCTTATCCTATATCTAAACCCTAAACCAAAGCACTTCCCGAAAAAAATTCCACTTAAATAAAATTAAAACGAAACTCGATAGACGTTATATATGTAATAGACTCGTAGAACACAAATCTTGTAATGAGTTCGATCCTAATTGGGAGTCTCATGTTTGTGGTGTTATGCTAATCTTTGTTAAATTTGGTAGTTATTTAATTTCTCGTTCGAAAAACTTTTTTGAGCAAGCCATAAAAATACCGAAGACGACTTTTTGAAATAGAGAAAAAAAATTATAAAATATAATGAAATGAAAAAAAGTCTATGTCCCGCCCATTTTGTAAAAGTGATTACGCAAATCTGATGCAAAATGTCGGACAGTATTTAAAACGGAGAGATTTTTAATTTTTCTTTCTTAATTTAATGTCTGACACGATAATTAGCTTGGTGTGTGACGTCAAATGAACATAAACAAAAGGTTGGTGATAAGGTAGACTATAGAAACCGAGGACAATTTGTAATAACACACACACACATTCATATACATACATATATATATATATATATATATATATATATGGAGAGGGATGGGGAGAAAGAGGGATCAACACCTCTTAGATAATCCAGATTGTGCGTATAAATTCACAAATTCGTGGTTATCTATTTTGGGCAAAGCACGGACGGCAAAGCATCTGCACACATTAGGGGCAACATACATTAAATAGCACCGACCGTCCTTGTGCAGACAGAAAGAGAAATTTATTCGTTCACTTTCTTTACTGGGTATACTGCGAATCTATATTTTCCTTTTTAAACTCAGTGGAACTGTTTATTCTGTTTTTTTGTTTTTTTGTGTTTTTTTTACTATTCACCCCCCTTTTTTTATTCCCCTTTTTATTCCCCTTTTTAATATTAAATTGTATTTTAATCGTAGTTCCTCGTTTCTTCCCAGTTTGTCTAATATCCCGCGACCCTTGTTATTTTTATTGTTTAATTATACTAGTTGCCAACGATTCTAATGATGAGGTAAAATTGTTTCAATTAAAAAACCTCTAATGCTGAATGAAATGCAATGTTTTGAAATAGAATTTCTTGATCTGGTAGGAGAGCCTGTTTATAAATGACGTTATTTCATTGAGGATAATTTCTTGTAAGATATTTTGCGTGCAAATCAGAAATCATGAATATGACATCGAACAAAAACAAAAATCAAAAACGGAAATTTCTCACTAAATCTAAAGAAAGTGTGGTATGTAATCTGATATCGACAATGCGTTCAAAAATCACGAAGGCCGAATTCATGGCGTACTGAGTTAGGTTATGAGAAAATTATTTGTAAGATTATCATGATAACCAAAAATTATCAATGCAATATTCACTCCCAAAAAAAAGAATTATTTTTGCAATCCAAAATGTTTCGGCATTAAATAAATCTCAATAGGTTGATAAGCCGTAAAAAATAATCAATAAATTACAGATTGTGCTTGAAGACAAATAGAATCGATGACGAACAAAATACGAATGTGAGTTTGATTCATTTGTATGTGTGTTTGTTTCTCTGTATGTGTGTTTCTGTTTGTGTGTGTGTATATATGTGTGTACGTTTAATTCTGTGCGTGTTTATATGTGTTTTGTGTGTGTGAGCGTTTCCGTGTTTGTGTATATCTGTGTATGCTTCTGTGTTTCTCTCTCTCTTCCTCTATGTGTGTGCACACGCATGCGCATGTGTGTACACAATATCTCAAAATAATTCAAGAAAGCATGGTGATTCGGTAAATGGGAACAACATGCGCTTGTGCATCAACTAGAAGTTTCCTTTCGACTTTTCCGGTGGATGGGAGTAGCAAATGACTTAAGCCTAAAAAACACCCGGGGGTTAAAGCGACAAAAATGTTCTGATATTAACGATAAAGACGAGAAAACAAATCCGAATGCTTCATTGTTTATCATCTCGACAGAAAGAAGACCGGATAATAGAGCGAGCGAAATGTTATTATAACGACAACAAATATGAAAAATCTGGATTTTAGAGACGAAGTGATGTTTAATAGTAATATCACTTCGGCTCAGAAATCCAGAAAGAAAGAATGTCGGATGTTGCAGTAACCAAAATATTTTTCGTTTAAACCATTGTTTAATAGTGACATCACCTTGGCTCAGAAATTCAATAAAAAAAGTCACTTTACTTTTGAAAAGAAAATCTCACATTTGCTGCGAACAAAACACTTGTAAAATGGCATGAGATAATTTCCGTAGGGAACTCGTCCAACGATTTCCACGAAACTGTTTGCATTAAAGGTAGTCGTTAAAGTCATTGTGATCCTTTGTTTCGGCGTGCAAAGCGTTGGATTCGAATCAGGTTATTTTGTTTTTTTAGGCAAGTGCCAAACTATATATAAAAAGCAATTTACTTAGCTCGCTTCGCCATAAGACAATGGTTAGCAAATTACTCGCTTAATTCATGATTACTGTCGTATATTCAATACTCGCTCGATGTCAAAAATATTTTTTAATCATTTCATCTTAAGTAGTTACCGAGAGTGAAAGAAACAGAGAACACGTTAGTAAAGAGAAAGGACAATAAAAGAACAGAAATTAAGAAGACAGAAGATGGCGATTGATGTTGCCTTTAACTTTTTGAAGATCGTAATTGACAGAAAAGCAAGAAACCGGAAGTGTGCCCCACTGGCTAGAAGTGCGAATGAAGAAACTATTAATTACGGTCACATCTAGTTATTTCAACAGTAAAATGATGAGACCTAACTGCCAATCTAGTACTACGCTTAAATTCATGCAATCGAGATACCAAAGAGAAAAGCTCACCAGAAGAATCACCATGAAAATATTTATAGAAATGGCACATTGCAAGCTACATTACGACGGTAGGAAAGTTACTGAAACTGAGAAGTTAGAACCGATAACCTTGAGGATTCTTCTTTGGATTTTATCAATATATATATCAGGAGCACCAGATCAGACGTGGCAGCACTATTCAATACTGTTTAGTAGAATACTTTAGACTCATTATAAGGCAAAGCAATAAATATATGCATTCTGATCGTGCAAATTCGGATTTTATGCGATACTTAATATGTACAGTGTTTATATTTTCTTTATATTGATAACACTTGCCTGATTAGATGTTGCAGTTTTTATCTCTTGCAAGCAGGGGCTGCCAGGGAATACGTTAATGTTCTTCTCTGTACCTTTTTTGATCGTGCCCAGTGCTCCTGTTATTATAGACATGACAGTAGTTTTAATGTACTATATTTTTCAACTTCTACTAAAATATTCTTATATTTATTTATTACATTCTTTAACAGGTATATTTTTATCTAATAACAAGATCATAACTATAATAAGGCATTTTTTGTAATTTTTAATCCCTATATCTCGTCTGTTAGCTTTCATATACTTGGCAGTATGAATGGATAAGTCTAAAAGACTAGTGACTTCATGGCCTTCTGTGACTGATTCAGAATGATGTTCATACCATTTTTGGCGTGTGGCGCGCTGCAAAATTGTCATTATTATTATTATTATTATTATCCTATTGTAATTGTTCTTGTCCTGCTCTTCATTAGTTAGCACGACCTTAACGCTCTGGCAATACTTCATAAATAATGGTCTATTCCGTTTTTATCGCATGGAAACCGGGGGAAAGACACTAACTGGTTTCCATGAAAGAAAGAAAGAAAGAAAGAAAGAAAGAAAGAAAGAAGGGAAAATAGAAGTGGTTAATGACTGTTTCAGTGAAATGGTTGTGAATATCAAATCTTTTCATTTGTACCCCCTTACTTCTTTAAATAATGATCAGCATTCATATTTATGATTGTTAATTCAATATTTTGTTGAAGTTCTTAAGTTCAAATATTTAACGATGTGATAGGGAGATTTCTACAGATATTATATTGTCGAAGAACTTGCAATTAACTTAACTCAGTCATTAACTTAAGCGTTAAGATTGATCAGAATATTAAAATAAGAAAACCGTGAAATTTTCACGAGTTATAAGTAGTTATTATTATTATTATTATTATTATTATTATTATTATTATTATTATTATTATTCTTCTCTTCTTTCGCACGGTTTTTCGTTTTCAAACGAAGATCTTGTATTATGGGTGTTCTCCATCAAAGACAGGTAGCACCTTTCTCAGAATAACTGCCGTACTAAGCAACGCCGACTTCTGAGACAGTGGGATACTAGGCGTTATTCCGATTTTATTATTCTAAGTTCAGTGGTATAGACCCCAACATTCGTGGCATATTTCAACATATCTTTATTACATCTTAAAAACAAGTTCAAGCTGCCTGAAGCCGACAGCTAAGCATTCAACTGGGGACGCTCGCTTAACAGACAAGGGAAAGGATTCGTGTTGTGCAGCATTGTGGGTATGATTCGTTTCAACCAACGTTTTTTTTTTAAATTCCTTGAAAATGAAATAAACTAAAACGCACAAAACCCACATTATTGCAACGTTTACATAAACTTCTTCGTTTCTATACGGAGGAAACAAAACTTCCTTTTGCAAATCTGGTTTCAATAAATGAAGAATTGAAAAGGTGTTTTTAGGGTAAAAAAAGCGTTGATTAACTCGATAAGAGAAAAGAACAAGAATCCCCCCACACACACACTCGAAGGAAGGATACTTTTGTTTGCTTTACAAGCGAAGCAAGCATCTAATGCCATTCACAGTGACAGTCAAACAACGATTGACTCGACAGGCTGACGTAATAGGGATGTTGATGAAGCCTTCCGTTAAAACTGTCAGCTTGAATGTACTTGATGACTGACCACTACACCGATGTCATCGAGTAAAAGTGTCGAGTAATGAACTACGTTTAACTCATCATTGGACTACTTCGCATATGATAAATCAATTAAAATCATCTTTCATCAACGGTTTGCATATGTAATAAAGATTACATAGAAAGTATAATTCTAATATTCTGCCAATAATGCCTCATTTATTCTGTCAGTGGCACTGCATAAGGATGCTGAGCATATCATTGACCGATTGAAGGTAAGAGGGACAGAGGAAAACAAAAATACAAAAAAAGTTAAGAGCTACAAAGGACAGGAAATTGTAGAGAGCCATGATCGCCTCCTTCCTGAAGAGACACGGTACGAAGAAGAAGAAGAAGAAGAAGAAGAAGAAGAAGAAGAATAAGAAGAAGAAGACACTTGCATAAAATCCTGGCCAGAGTCTCTTTTCCGATATGCAATGAAAACGTCACTTTCAATCCCTCTATAATAAAAGAAATAATAATTTACTACATTTCTATAGTAAAATCATTAGAGATATACATGTTTGGCAGAAAGAATCTCCCTATAGAAAATTACTTATAAATTTTGCATGAAACAAAATATACCTGTAATCCCTAAAGTGGTAGAATTCCAATGATAATTTCGGTTTTTATTTCAGAGTGACACGTGTAGACCTGAATTGCACAATGACTGACTTTGCATGAGCGTGCTCAGCTTGCATCCCTTCATGAAGTGTGGTAGTCCATGTTACAATTGCAGATATGGTGGTGCAGTGTTGATGGGCCTCGTGCTTCAGTAGATGCCAAAACGATCGGAAATTGTCGTTCCAGGCTGATGAGTACGATGAAGTGATCGTCCTCCAACATCCAGATTGGAAGAAATTGTGCCAAAGAAATGTGGCACGATGAAATCAGTCGAGGGTATACCCAGAAAATTACAAATACTGGTGGACAATGCTGATGTCTATGTATAATTCTGTACTGTATGTCTATCATTATACTTTACAAAATAAAATATGTTTTATAAAAATCGACCAATAATTAATAAAGTTATTAACAATTTTAAATGGGACGTTTCTTTCCATACACCCTGTATTTCATAACTTCATTCTGTTAGAATAAAGAATATTGCCTCATCTTCTAATTTGCTTGCTGTCTAGAAAATCAGCATTTGAAATGCCTACATTAATTTGCTACAATTGCAATCACTTTCTTTTCAGTTTTCAATTTATTTCTACAAAATCATTTACAATGTATTTCTATAGTAAAATAATTGGCTATTAATTTCTATTATACATATACGATGGGTGCTTCCCATTTATTTAGGGGAAACTACAACAGCACCTGGAAGCACATTAACAACGTTGGGCGGGACAAGTTCTCAGCTACAAAACTATTTTTCTACATAGTCGCCATCGTTGGCTGTATATTTCCACCAGTGATGAACAACACCCTACCAGCTATAGTCGTAATCATGGCTTGTCATACACATCGCTTAACTGTGCTTACATCCACTATTTGGTCTCCATAAACACCCAGCAAGTGTCATTGAATGTCAATGGATGCATTTTTCCGCATGAAAGAATTCAGTGACACACATTTGCTTCGTATGCACTTTCATGTCAGACGACATTTTACCAGCTTCCAATTCAGCTGTTTTTCGTGAGTCAAATAAATTATGGGTTATTTCTACTTTCATAACACCAACATCCGCCTCTGAAGACGTGACACAGCAATAAAATGGGCGATATTACTTTCGGTGCGACCCCCATAATACTTTTAATCTGTCAATGTCGGTAAGAAAAATCAAAACTTTGCTAACGTATTCCGGATTCGATGTGCATTTTTAATAAATCTTTGCAATCGTTGCTAGTAGAGAAAAGTTTTAAAAAATGCAATGAAAAATTTTATCAAGATTTTCCTTCTCAATTAATTAATTAATCCAATAGAATTAATCATTTTTTCGACACCATATAATCTAAATTCTTTACACAAACCCACGCGTAAATAGATAGATAGATAGATAGATAGATAGATATGAACAGACTGAGAAAGATAGATATAAACAACTTGAAAGAAAGAAAGAAAGAAAGAAAGAAAGAAAGAAAGAAAGAATTTTATATCCTGTCAGTTGCATTCAACATCGAAAATTTAATCAAAATGCAACTGCCTTTCGAGCAATTGCCATCGGCCATAAAACTTAAACTCGGAACATATATAGATTTCTCCGTAAATTACATTTCTGTTGGAAGATCTAGTCGTCTGCTTATCTTCTTGTTTTTTTTTAATAATTACAAATGAAATAACACGAATGTATGTTTTATATTTGATATAAGTCAACTAGGAAGATGATTCGTTCACTAATTATTTTTTGTCTATCGTATCCCGCTATTTTTTTAATTCCTTTTAACTTCTAATTTATCCCATTGCTAAGCTTAAACAGATGCGTTTGGGTCTTTAAAGGCCCAGCAGTAAGTAAAACAGTAAAAAGAACTGTTAGACAAACACAAACCAGCGACTACAATACAAATAACAATCATTAAAAGCGATGAGTCA
Organism: Acanthosepion pharaonis; assembly: GCA_903632075.3. Lineage (NCBI taxonomy): Eukaryota > Metazoa > Mollusca > Cephalopoda > Sepiida > Sepiidae > Acanthosepion > Acanthosepion pharaonis. The sequence continues at coordinate 4,167,579 of CAHIKZ030003744.1, read as the reverse complement.
TTACACTCGCACCCAAAAATATTTTCTTTAATATACTATGTCAGTATCATATATATATATATATATATATATATATATATAATTACAGGCTTTGAGAAAGAGTAGCAGACGGGGAGAATTTATGTGGAATGTGGACCCTGGGGACCAGTAAGAATGATTAAACAAAAAAATGTTACTTGATTAGTCCGATATCATTCATGTCACTATCACAAAGATCAACACGAAAGAGAAATCTATACACAAAAACATAAAGATAAAATACTCGCTTTACAAACCATTCCTAGTGCGTTCGATCTTCACAGAATGCCCTAATTCAAGAGAGCCTGTCATTCTGGATCTACACCAAAGTATAAAGAGCGAGAAAGAATTTACAAGTAGGAGTTTACTATTCTCGTCGATCATGAATACTGAAATGAGATTCAGTCATTGCTAAGTACCGAATATTTGGGATCTTGTGCCATGCTAAGTTTAATAAGTACCTGTAGTGGGGATTTACCTACCACTACATAGTGAGTTCGATCTCCACAGCAGTTATAGCCTTGTACCAAATGGGACTAAGTGTAATGAATTACCGTATTTCAATCCGGATATTCATTTTACTTACGGTTGCCAAGATGTACACAATGGCGTTTTAATATGAATTGGTGTAAAAAAAAAAAAGCCAGGTTTTCCCGTCTTTTGCCACAGAAACCAGGGCAGACCCCTGACTCTACTCATTTAATTCTATGGGGAGGTAGTAATTATTTTGAATACCCACAAATAGAAAATACAAAACAAAAGTGATTTTTTTCGTCTTATGTGGGTAGTTGCCAAAAAAGGTTGGTTTTCTCTGTCTGTGCCAGAGTCACCCTAACCCTATCTCTCTTAGTGCAATGGGAAGGTGTTAACTTGGTTAAAATTGTTTTTGAACTTCTTCCGCTCCAGAAGACGGCAGCGAGCCAGCCTTTTCATTGTTTACTAAACCTGGTCTAGTCTGGCACATGAACAAAACCACAATTCATTCTGTAAAGATCAAACTCACTGGACAGTAAGAATGGTCTGTGATACTACTTTGCTCTCCATTGCTATACATGAAGGCATTGATCTGAAAATCAAGAGATGACTGATACTCATTGCAAGAACAAAACCTAGATATCAACAGAAATTGCGGAGGTTTGAATTGAAACTAGGAATTGATGGTTTTAGCCTCGCAGTTCAAAATCAAAGCCTTTATCAAGCAAATGTTTCATGAACATCACTAGATCCAAAGTTATATCTAATCAAATATTAAAGAGACTATTGATCATCTACTCTAGCACTAAATGAATTTTTAAAAAAGCATGTTGGGGTCATTTAATGGAAATATGCCAACACTATAACATACCGTATACAGAGAATTGCTATTAGCAATATTCTTCTTCGTACAGAAAATTGGTATTAGCAATATTAGGTTTTTGTTTGTTGAATGCCATTATATTTCTTGGAATTGATAGTGGAGTGAATTCCTGTGACCTTGTCCACGATGATTTATTGAGGCACCACCTCTATCTAGTTAGCTACCGTTCACTCGTCAAGAGTTCTTCCGCCCTTTGTTAGGTCTTATTTTTCATTATACAGGGTTGCTAAGAACCTGCTTCTCTCGCAAGAACTTGGAGTTGGGTAGCCGGTTTAGTCGCTGACTCTTAGACAATAGCTTACATACTTAACCACACAGATCCTCATATATATATATATATATGTGTGTGTATGTGTGTAAACCTTACCTTGACTTTCGAGTTAACAGTGAAAGTGGGTTTCATTCTTTAGTATTCGATTGCAACTAAGTTGCTGATAGAAACTTGAATTTATTTCCTTTCTTAGGGGAGGTAAGGGATATATGAATGTAAATTATTTTATTTATTTGTCATTATTATTAACATTTAACTGAGTATCAGTCGTGATACCTCTTAATATCCTAAAAACTATTTTTTTAAAAAAACCTATAGAAGGTAGTGAAAGAAAACTAGAAGAAAGGATTAAACATCAAATACAAGAAGACAGAATGCATGGTTGGTAGCAAAAAGATGAGCCCAAAGTACGAATTGCAAATCGGAGATTCAAAAATCAAACAAGTACAAAAATTTAAATATCTAGGGAATGTTTTAACAGACGATGGAAAGTGCGACACTGTGTTATAGAGGAATAGTGTCGCTGCCGACACTTGAGTATGAAACTGTGATCGCCAGTGAGCAAACACAAGCGATCCCATTATTGAATTAAGTAAGACCACGTGACCATAGAGGAAGCGCATATATGGAAGGTAACGTGACACCCAATCGATCTCTATTCTAGTCTATCCTCTATTATTATTCGGATTGCTATTTCTATTCTATCCTCTATTACCATACGGATCACCATTTCTACTCTATCCTCTATTACAATACGGACCGCTATTCTCTACTATATTCACTATACTATTTCCTATTCGGATCACTATACGGGTTACTGTTCGATCGATTATTATCGAGCAAGTACTATTAGTACTAGTGTTATTCGAAAGCATCTGACACCAGCATTGTTCAACGGCGTTACTCTAGTTGTATCTGCGATTACAAAGTCTCTACTACAACGAGCATTACGAAAGTGACAACGAATATTCGTTGGCATTACAAAAGTGGCAACAAGTGTTCGTTGACATCACAAAACACTGAAATCCGAAGGTATATTAGGATGGCCAAAGATGTATTCCAAAAGCTAAGCAGAGTATTAAGAGAGAGAAAAAACTTTGTTAGAAACAAGGAAAAGAATACTGAACTGTTACGTGATATCTGTCCTCCTGTATAGTGATTGCTGGACAATATCCTCAAAGATAAAGTAGAGATTTAAAACAACAAAAATGTGGATCTACAGAAGGATGCTGAGGATAATATGAACTGAACATATGAGGAATAATGAAGCTTTAGAGAAAATGCAAACAAAAAAGAAACTTATACTTAACATCAAGAAGAAATAGTTGATGTTTCTAGGGAACATATTGAGGAAAGAGGGCTTAGAAAATCTGATACTCACAGGACATATTGAAGGCCAGAGGAACAGAAGAAAACCACAGTGAGCTTGAGTAAATGAATGGCAGAACAGTGTTTAGGAGAAATAACAGGAAGACAAACTTTATTAAGAGCTACAAAGGACAGGAGGTTGTGGAGAGCCACGATCGCCTACGTCCTGAGGGGACACATGAAGAAGAAGAATAGTAGTTTTCTTCTTATTATTATTATTGTATCTTCCTTTATGACACGGGCGATCATGTCTTTACACAACTTCCGTAGCACTAATGTTTTTTTTTTTTTTTGGTAATCACTATGCTAGTTTATAATCCCCTATTAATTACACATTACTAAGGTCTTGCTATTTTTTCCTCTACGGCGATGTATTCGGAAATTTATTAAAGCATAAACATTACAACAGAAACTCCTATAAAAAATCGTAGTACATTAGTCAATGTTCAACCAGAGAGCTTGCTAACTATCACTCTTCGACAGGTTTATTTTATATATTTTTTAAGCTTAGTTTGTGCCAGTATACAACCACAAGAGCACCCACCCAGTGAAAATCTAACTCACCACATAGTAGTAAGATCTTGCTAACCATTACTCTAAGGCGATGCATAAGGTTACAACAGAGATCCCCTATGAAAATCGAACTACATTAACCCATGGTCTGTCAGATAGCTAGCTACCACTCTTGATCATTTTCTCTGAAATTATTAAGCTTGGTTTGGGCCGACGCGAGAACACAAGTAGAATTTCCCCAATGAGGATCGAAGTTATTACACTATAACAATGGTCTTTAAGACCAGCTTACCAACCATTACTACAGGACGAAACGCTCAGCCGTATTTCAATCAGGATTGTAATTCGGTCGTTGTTTACGCATGGTCTACTCAAGAATTTTCGGACCTCAAACCACATTCCATTCCAGCCCACCAGGGTGTAGTGAGAAGTAGAAACCGTAGCCATTTAAAAAAAAAAACAAAAAAAAACAATAGCGATATCACAAAGGATGGATATTAGCTCCGATATCATATTGACGACAATTATCTTTGCAAAAATCAGGGTTCAGTATACAGATATGAAAAAATGCTCAAAAAGATTCCCTTCAAGTATATACCGTAAACTGTGGCTATAAAATCCACCTGGCAGAGAAGTCAAGATTTTCAGTCCATTTACATTATTTACATTGTTCAAACTGCTGTCCTCATCTTTATTGCTATGTTTACGACGTCTCGGTCGTTGTACGCTTCAGATCTCTTCAGGTGATTAGAATTTCGAAATGAACCCTTTATTTCGTCCACCGGGGTAGATTGATCTAGTTCCACATACAATGCCTCTTCTCTGTTCTCAAGGACACATGTCACAGTGGATAAAAGAGTTGGTTGGATCCAGTGACTTAACCTATATAGTTGTGAGTTCAATGCCTGGCTACTGCAGTGGCGAACAAAAAAATTGGAGAGTTGAGTTAAAGGGAGATAACGGCGATATCCGGAAGAGGCATGACACGTAGAACTACAACAATCTACCCCGGTAGACGAAATAAAGGATTTAGTTCGAAATTCTAATTACCTGAAGAAAGCCGGAGCGTACAACGGCCGAAGCGTCGTGAATATGGCAATGAAGATGAGGACAACAGTCCGAACAATGCAAATAATGTAAATAATTACAATTTTTTTTAAAGCATTACGCCCCGAGCAAGGCGGGAAGCCACTAGGATGCAGGGGGTTGCAGAAGATTTGGAGCGAGAGCAGATAGGAGTGATAGAAGAAAGGATGAGGAGAGAGATAGTGGATAGATCAAGGTAACTGGAGATGTCGATTGACATTAGATTTGAATAGTTGGAGATTATAGCTCTCAGGGAAACAGTAATAGGGAAGGGTGTTCCACAGGCGAGAGGTGCGAGGTATGAAGCTATTGGAGTAGAAGAGACGGCTACATTTAAAAGTTTCTACTGTGTAAGGGTGGGAGAGGGATGCCAGTCTCGTAGGGCGCTTGAATTCACGGAGTCTGGGAACCAGTGAAAGCAGCTCATCGGAGCAATTACCATGAAAGTATTTGTAAAAAAGACAGAGAGAGGCGACCCTCATCTCAGAAATATAAACAGATTTTCTATCCAAAATTCACATTTCAGCCTTCAGTGATATAATGCCAGTGTAACAATGCTCAAAAATTACTATAACCAATTTCATGTTTTTTAAGAAAGTCCCTGGTGTGTTCATGCATTTATCCCGTATTTTTCATTATTTTATTAAAATAATATTTTTTTATTTAAATAAAAAGTTTAAAAAATTATCTCCCGATTTCAAGTTTCATAGAAATTGATCCACTCCTCAAATGATAGATTAACATATACCATAAATTATTTCTAAGTAATATATGGTATCAGTTAATATATTCAATTTATCTATTCAGTCACTGATTTATCTATTCAATTGAGTGAATTTAAGAAATATCATATATTGCTAAAAAACAATATATGACATTATATATATATATAATCGGTATCACCCCCATGCAAGGCAATAAAGCCACTAAGAAACAAGGAACTACAGGGTGTGGAAGGATTAGTAACAGAAACATTAATAATGTGTGGGAAGAGAAAAGAGTAATCAGGAGACAGTAGATAGAGATTGACATTGCATTTAAATTTTTGCAGTTTAAAGTTGGCTTGAAAGCATGGAGCCGGAAAAGAAGTTCTACAAGCGAGAAGTGCGAGAAAAGAAACTGCTAGCATAGAATTTACGGTTACATCTAGCCAGATTAGCTGTGAATTGATGAGATCTCGATGCCAGTCTAGTACTGCGCTTTTTATCAAAAGTCTAAGTACCATAGCAAAGAGCTCATCTGAACATTTACCATTAAAGTAATTATAGAAAAGGCACAGAGAGGTAACCTTACGGCTGTGGGAAACTTACTGAAGCCAAGCCGCCAGATCAGGACCAATAATATTGCAGATTCTTATTTGGATCTTATCAAGGATCTCAAGATAAATAGTAGTGGCACCGGACCATATGTTGCAGCAATATTCTAAGCATGGACGAATGGTAGACTTATAGATATCTAAGATAGATTATGGAGAGAAAAATTGTCACGCACGACACAGTGAACCAACTTTCTTAGCAGCTGACCGAGCAATGAATTCAGTACAGTCTTTTCGTTTCATGTCTGTTAATAAATTCATTTGATTTATCTAACCTCCTGATGAGCGGATTCATTTTCACGAAACTTGAAGTCGGGAGATAAGTTTTTCAACTTTTTATTTGATTTTTTTTTTTTAATGTCAGTTTACGCAATACAAGGTTCAAGGATTGATTCATATTTTTCCCAAGGGTGTTTGAGCCTAAATAAATATAATGAACACTACCGGAATTCGATCTCGGCTCTCCGATTTCTCTTTCTGAGCCGCTATCCACTATACCACCTGAAGATAATATACAGAAAGAAAAGGAAATAGAAAATTTCTGTCACACCAATTTGCCTGCCTAGAAAGACAATGTTTAAAATCATGTCTCTTTTTTCTTTTCTTGGGGAGGCGGTTAATTATTGAAAGCGATCTATATTCTGTCAAATCCTTTAAGCTGAACAACCGAAAGCATTAAATGCGTAAAATAAACATATTTTCATCATTCAACAGGGGATTTACTGACGCGCCTACGTATATATGAAATCTAACTCTATCTAGACGGTATGACGATAAACTACATCCGGCAGCAAGGCCTCTGATTGGGAGGTTTTGAGGAGCGTGGGACCACCTCTTAATTGTTGTTGTTCCCAGGTCCACCCAAACCGGGGGTGGTAGCACCTGCTAGGTCCCGGCTATGGGCAAATAGTTAACCACCAAACTGGGATCAAAACACTATGAAATATAAAAACAGATTTTTATAGTAAAAATACCAGCAATACATTTTCAAAGTTAAAAGAAAAATTATCAACAATGCATTTTTTTTAAAAAAAATATTACCTGCAATGCATTTTTTCTTTTTTTTCTTTTTTTGTGAAATATTAAATTTCGGTATTAAAATGACTCATAAGGAGTTGATATGCCGCCAAACAGACAATCGAACCTCTCTCTAACCGTATCCAGTCATTCTGAATATTATGGGCATGCGGTTTTCATTTAAATTCGTGACCTAGCAAAGGGACTCTTACTGCGCATGTGTGAACGGATAATCTTACGTGGAATTACCAAGTCGGAAATGAGTGACATTGTGTCGCGTGAACGTCGCATTTACAACTAATACACATCATCTTTTGTTCAAAATTTGGATATTCGTCCGTAAAAAGCATTCGAATGATTACGGATGTTTATTTTTTGGTGGCGGGGGGGAGATTTACTGACTGAAGACCAGATGAAATGTTGATACCTATGCTTCAAATCTGGCTGGTCATCTACTAAAAGCTATAGACATTCTAGAAAACCTTTTAAGTAGAACACCCGAAAATGTCTAAGGCGTGCAGGCAGGAACCAAAGGTACTTGGCATTGAAGAGTGTGAGAATTAAATATTGGGATTCCATGGACTGTCCAAACAGTAGGGTATCCAGAATTTTTTATTAAGACATGCCAATTTTTCACGTCTCAGTTGGGTCGTTTAGGTAGAGCATGACTTCACCCAATCAACTCGAAGGTGCAACGGCCGAAACGTTGCGATAACAACAACAACAAAAACAAAGACGATGACAATAGTCCGTAAGTAAATAGGGTAAATAATCACGTCAACCAAACAGCCTGTCAACAATCCAATTTTGGCTCCCTACGACTTATGGCTTCCCTTCCTGTTCGAAATGGTAACTGTCAGTACATGAACAAGATTAAGGAGAACTTGACAAATGATGCTTTTGCTGTACAAATTGTTTTTAAAAATGGGAGAAATGTGTGGATAAGTATATAATTTGAAGAGGACTAAGGCACCACTGTCCTAGATATTGTATTTATAAATACATTGAGATTATGCACCTGGTCATATCATCAGTAAATGCTCAGATCATTAGGTGATTTGGATTTCTCAACATCATACCCATTCACTCAGTTTATCCAGCTGGTATCGATCAAATATCAGCCTATGGCCAGCTAACGAGCTATCCAACACCACGTCATGAACTACGATTAAAATTACAACATGGCCGAATTTGAGGCTTTCTTTTATACACAGCCAGCGGTTCCTCCAATCAAATATTTTCATTAAGATCAAACGGCTGAACCATTTCTTGAAGATCTCACAATCGAGGTGCTCTTCAGGAGTTCAAAGAAATAAGTAATGCGAATTAAATTATTCAGAAAAAGAAATATTTCACTGAAAGTATCGGTGTTTGTTTCTTGGCCGAGTGGTATCGAAAAATGTGTGAAAAATCCGACAAGATATAAAAACGCTGCGTAGATATCTCATATATATATATATATATATATATATATATATATATATATATATATATATATATATATATATAACGATACATAATTTTGTATAGTTTTATATATCAACAAACAGTACTTAGAAAAATAGTATGACATGAAACACGTCACATAAAACAGATGAGATTGAAAGTACTTGGTAAAATAAAAACTATTCGAAAGGAAATTTTGATATTTTTCTTACTCAGTTTTCTAAATCTATGAAAAAATTAATCCGGGAACTTGAAAGGATCACAATGAAAACTAATTATTAAACCAAACATGTTTGAATGAATATATGCTGCCTAAATATATACAATATATATATACATACACACGTTGTATGTTACCATGTTTCGGAACTAAAAAGTAAACTTTAAATTGAACTTAAAATTAATTTTTTTTTCTATTCCCAAGCGATGTTGATTAACTTTCGAAAAAAATTATTTACTTTGTTTAAGCTAAATAGTTCTATATACTTTAATTGGAGGGGAAAGGGATTACAAAATTTTAAAAGAGTATTGGCTTTTTTGACGAATCAGGATATGAATCTAATTTAAGATGGCAAAGTGTAAATATAGATTAAGGTTAGGTTTGGGTTTGTAATTTCTACCTGTCGATACTGGCTTCCTTATATGAGGATGTGTCATCTTGTAAGTTTTTTAAGGGCATACATAAGATACACTACAGTACATTGGCATTTTTATTTATTTTTTATTTTTTTATAAAATATATTGGGATTGTCCTAAAGGGGCTTCAAATATGATTAAGCCATATTTTATATATTTATATTTTTATATATAAACATCTAAAATACTATATTTATTAGTATGCTAGATACGGTATTGTTAAAATTAAGATTTTAAAATTTAGGAATTTAATTACGCAGTTTTGTTAATTTGTTATTTGTGATCAAATAATAGATATATAATTGTGAAATTTCTTTTTAATTTTAAGTTCAATTTAAACTTTAGTTTTAGTTCCGAAACATGGTAATTTCTGAGTCGCGATGAATACATATTTTTAAATAATATATATATATATATATATATATATATATATATATATATATATATATAATCATATCACTCCATGCAAGGCAGTAGACCCACAATAGAACAGTAGAACAATAGAAGAGTTATCAAGAGGACAGCAGGTAGGAATTGACATTGCATTTGAATTTTTGAAGATCAAATTTGGCTAGAAAACATAGAACCGGAAAGGAGTTCTATAAGCAAGAAGTGCGAGAAAATAAACTTCTAGTATAGAACTTACAGTTACATCTAGCCAATTTAACTATGAAATGATGAGACCTTGCCGTCAATCTAGTACTGCGCTAAAATTCATAAAGTCTAGGCACCGAGCGTTCATCCGAACACTTACCATGAAAGTATTTATAGAACAGGCACAGGGAAGCTACATTGCGGCGGTTGGAAAGTGACTGAAGCCGAGTCGCTAGATCAGAACCAATAATATTGCTGATTCTTTTTTGGTTTTTATCAAGAATCTGTAGATATACAGCAGGGGTACCGGACCATATGTGACAACAATATTCAAGTCCTGGACGGATGGTAGAGTTATAAATTGTCTAGCAAAAGGAACCAACTTTCTTAGCAGCAGGCTTAGTAATGGATTCAATGTAATATTTCCATTTCATGTCAGCCGAAAATATAAGCCCGAGAATGCGCAGCGAGTTACTCTCATGGTGGTTAGCATCTGCCATGCTGATGGGAGGCAAGAAGGGTATTATATATATATATATATATATATATATATATATATATATATATATATAGTGTGTGTGTGTGTGAGTAAGAAGAGAGAGAGAAAGAAAGAAATTAAAAGTGTCTTCCTCTTGACAATATTCCAAGTTACCAACTACTTTTATTCCACTTCCGTTTTAAGCGCTGGTCTGGAGAGGAAGTAGAACTGGTTGCCACTAACAAAGGCTGGATTATGTCTTATATGAAGCACCTGTCTGAGAAAAAGACGGTCGGAAGAAATACTTCATTGTATTCCCTGACCTAAATACTATTTGCACATCGAGAAACAATAAGCATTATTTCTACTGAAATAAATCCACCTTATTTCACACTAACTTTTGCGATGACCCCTTGTAAAACAGGATTTCATTTATTTTAAAGGGTAAAACCTGGCGTTGTCGTCGGGTACAATCCCAAACACTTACTCGCATTAATCATTTGCCATTAATAAATAATATTTGCTGCCTTGCCGTGGAACAATTGGCAGCAAAGTAGTGGGTCCACCTAATTACTGTGTAGTGGGTTCGATTCTCACAGACTACCCAATGATGAGTAAATACCTATTTTTACGACTTATCAACCATTATGAATTATTTGCAGTCGATACCTATTTTGAATTGTACGAATTCTTTTTTCTTTTTTTTTCTAATGAATATTGCATTAAGAATTTTTTGAGAACAACAATGATTTTTCCAGATACAAGTCCTACTATTTAACCCATTGGTATGAGGAGCAGATGGATTCATACCTTTCCCAAGAGTATTTGTGCGTAAGTGAATGTAACGAACTCGGCCTACAGATTTCTCATTCCGAGCCACTATCCATTACACCACCTGCACATCCACACGATCCGGAAAGAGACGCTCACCTCAGTGGATGAAAGTGCGATGTATATAGTTGTTGTACTAATTTACCGACTGTGGAAAGCCTGTTTGCTTTGAAAATCAGTTTTTGAAATCCATACCTTTCCCAATTGACATGAAAACAGACTGTCGCCACTCGGGTTTGACCTCTGTCTCCTCTCTTACATATATGTGGGTGGGTGTCTGTGTATGTCAGAACTTATTATGCAAGTCAATGTTTTTACAGTAAAACTGGTATATAATAACATATATTGGCAAAATTTTCAGGATATATGATAAATATACCAATTTCCGCTTATAATATCTGCTTTTTATTAAAAAGATATTAACAATAACCTATTTGAAGGTGTAAGATTATGCTACTCAAAAGTTGTTCATCATATTGTAAACAATGTTAAACAGAGATCATAGAACAATCAAAAATGAAATTGAATATATTGGTAAGATAAGAAGAAGAAAAATTGCCCTTAAGAATCTCCCAAAAAGAGGTTTGAGAAAATGTTTTTAAAAGTACTAATCAAGCAAAGAATTTGAAGAAGCTAGTAATACAAATTGAAACAGAGAGAAAAGATTATTGGCTAAAGACATGAAAGTAACCAAACTAACACATTTAAGTAAATATCACAAAGAAAAAACGTGTAATTCTGAGTATTACATGAAAAGTAATTTCGCAGCAGGAATTCTTAATGATGAATATAGAGCTACATTTGATGGACATGATGGCTGTGCTAGACATTGTGTCCTTCATGAAAATAGTCAACCAACACGACTTAGAAGACAACCGCGGAAAGGTGGAGTAATGTTTTCGGCAAATATTGTTCGCTGCAAAATTACAGGTCCCTTCAAATTTGGCAACGGTTCAAGATAAACGCAGGAATTTATTTTAAGTTCTTGAAGAAATCGTCTTTTGAGTGTCACAGATCACAACCAAGAATATTTAAACTAAAGTTTATATTCATGCAAAACAATATTCGTTCACATTCTGAAAAAAAACGGACTATTTCCCACCTTGACAAAAAGATTTCTACCAAATTAATGAAATGGCTACCAGCCTCTCTCTCTCTCTCTCTCTCTATATATATATATATATATATATATATATATACTCACACACACATACACACACACACACATACACACACACACACACAGAGAGGCATTAACATGAAAATTTTTAAGAATTCCTTTTAATTTCACTATCTTAAAAAGCATTTTAATATGATTTCCTAGGTGTAGCTTAGACGTGTCACACGGCCGAATGTATAGGGCACATAGTGAGGAACGAACTCACTGCTCAGTCGTAACTGAACTAACGAGACAAGCTTGCTAACCATTACACAACGTCGAAGTACTCCAGTATATTATGAGAGAGAGACTCAATTTTACTCACAAAATTTCCCTATGACGATGTTCTCTATTAAATTCAAGCCAAATAGTTCATTACATTGGGAAAATTATGAATCCTTCTCTTTTCCCTCTCCCGCAGCTATGGGTAAAATAGTAGGACGGACTGGGTCATATAGCCTTGAGTTGGCAACAAGTCTAGAAGAAAATCTCTGAATTCAAACTTGCCTGAAGTTGTTTGGGCCCCGTCAGGCTATCTTGTCCTAGACACACCACTGTTGTTATAGCTGAATTACATGTGGTGCTCCTACGGCCCTCAGGCTTACGGGACTCGTGATTGAGATCATAAGTTCAACGGTCAGTATTTCATTCGACCTTCTTTTCTTTCGATTACAGCTTGGATGCAACGAGGCATGTCGAAAATCAAATTGTTACAATAGATTTCTTTTGTTCAGAAGACTTCTTTAATAGCCTCTCTCAATGCTTTTGTTTCTGAATGTTGTTTTTTTCTCAAACATTGTTTTTGACAATTTCCCATATATTTTGAATTGGGTTCAGATCTGGACATTTTCCTTGCCACTTCAGTATTGTCATGTTCAAAAAATTCTGAATGACCTTTAACCGATGGCATGGAGCACCACCATGCATAAATATTTTGCACTGATAAATGTGAATATGCCGTTCCAGTTTATTCCACATAACTTGCACCATTCATCGTTGTTCCTTGAGGCAAGAAGTAGAGTCCAGTTGTTCCAGATTTGGATATCCCATCCTAAATCATCTGACTTGGCGAGTGGATACTTCACAATATGAATTGTGTAATTTTTATCAAACCCCCTACCAGGGGGGGGGGGCCTATAATGTTTATTTTATGCATAACGAACTGTTGTAGAGTAGATTCGTCTGAAAACATTACTGTGCTCCAGTCTTCAGCTGTCCATGTTTCATGCTGCTAGATGCTCGGCATAGCTGCAGTTAGCCGTGGTTAACGAGTCGGTTTGAATGATTTCAAATCAAATTAAAATCTCAGATGACCCGAAACTGTCATTTGTACCATTTTGAAGCAGAGCAACATGTATCTTCAGACAAGAACTTGTTTGGGATCGTGTAGCTTCATCAAATGGTCATCTCTAGCACGAGTTTTCCTTGGAAAACTTCTCTTTTTGTTTATTAAATGTCCCTGAATATTGGAAATTCTCGATAGCAATGTGCACAGATCTTTTACACTATGTTCACGTTCAGAATAGCCCTAATCGCGTAGAACCACAATTTGGACCCTTCGTGTAGATGAAGCAATCATTTTTTGACCATATTCTAAGCTTAATTCCTACACAAAGAGTATCACAATGGTTGCTAATTTGGCAATGCCAAGACTTTTTTTTAGCATAAATCATCTGTGAATTGCATGATACAATAAAAAAAGGTTATTGCATCATGCAATCTCCTATGATACAAAGTAATGCAAAAAACGAAAATAACCTTGTTACAGCTAAGTGCTTTGAAACTTTTGTTAATGTCTGTATATATGGGAATTGAAAACAAGTAATACTGCAAGTAAACTTAAAGTGGAAACAATAGAAAAGTTAACACAATCAATGAATGAAAGATTGATGAATGTCAACGAGTCCATATTAACATGTGAACTAATAATAATATACTTTTCTGTTAATTCACCACAAAATAAAAAGAATCTATATTTAATAAATTCACACTAAATTCTCCCAGAGTTAATCTTTGCGATCGCCCCAAATGTGGGTTACTCAGGTCCGTTATTTCTAAGTGGGGGGGGGTCTACGTTCGCGTTCACCCCGATAAACAAGCCAAAAGCAGATTTTTTTTATTATTATTTTTCTTTTAAATGTAAAAAATTCCTTGTAAGTAACTGGAATATCATCAGCAAAATGTGATTAACTCTCTGATTTTTGGTAATTTTTAATTCTGATGGTTGGAGTTGTTGCAAGGCAAGCAAATTTTGATTTAAAATTTAGTAATTTCTTAGCATGAATTAATATTTACGATAATTTTACATTATTTGGGGTGAATTAATAAAAAAAAAGATCTTAATAACTCATGTGTAAATATACAACGGGGCCCTCTTTCGACTTTTTCACTGACCAGACAATGAAAGCCCACGTTGTGTTGCTATTCTTGTTCGTATTGTTGTGTGCCCTCCCCCACAAAAAAAAACAGGGAAAAGCCGGTTGCATACTCACAAGGAAACAGATGTTGAAAATAAATGCCACGTCGAGAAATGAAGACTCGAACCTTGTCCCCAATATATTTTGTTGTTTATTCAGGGCTTCACGTGCACGATGAGTAACTAGATAGGTAGGGGCCACTTAGGGACAGCTCCTTGGTCTAACAGATCAGCTTTACTCTTCAATCAGCGAGAACGCTGACTCCCCTATCACCCCTCTATCAACATTACGACGCGCGACTGCCAGCTGTAATGGGCGGCATAGGGACTATGCTCTGTCTTCACCCGGTAGCAGACAACCCGGCCTTACAGTCTATCCCCGCCAAAGGCGGTTCGGAACTCACCTGAATCACAAATGCGTTCGTTAATATAGACCCGCAACCAGAAATTTTCAACGTCCGATTTGTTATCACTTGACACCAAAATTTTCACTTATTTATTATTTTATTCTATTTTGGTCAAGTGGGTGGCCGTATTGAAAACTCCATTTCACAGACTTTATCACTGGTCATAAAATACAAAATACTTAAAACTGAGATGAAATCACACACCCTTGCCTTCTACGTGGGTGTTCCGGTCGTAGTATCACATATTCAGGAATATATGATATGTGTTAATTAAATACATGATTCTATGGTCTATATCTTTTGGATTTATTTATAAATAAAATTTATGTTGAACCTTGCATAATAAAACATAACACACCCAAAACAAGTTATTACTAATAAAAATAAATCTTTTATGCTGAAGTGTAGACAATATACAGCACATATAGATATAAGTATATTCTGAAATTTTTACCTGTTATCTTGACCACGGTCTTGTTGTTGAAATGCCACAATGGTAGATAGATAAAGGCGAAATCCAATTACTCGGAATTATCGGCCAGTCAGGTCATTACGAGGTGGTCAAATAAATATCCACTGTTAAGTTGGACTTAGCAAAGCGAATTCGAATTCGAATTGAGAATGTTAAATGCGTTGATGATCTCAACCAGGTGTCATTCTAATGTCCGCACATCCATGTCACAAACACCTGGCATGTTAACAAAAGTATAAAAGATTGGATGGAGCCTCCAGGATCACATTCAATGAAACGCTAGCTTTTTTTTCTCTTTCTCACTCGACTTTTTTTCTCTTTATATGCCTCTTTATTATTCTAAATTACACTCTTTTTTTTATTTCTCTTTTTCATGCTAGATTTTTTTTTCTTTTTCACCCTTGACTTTCATCATTGCTTTCTTTCTCGCTCTTTCTCTCTGTTTCATTCTCTCTCTTTTTCGCTCACTTTTTTTTTTTACTTTGTCGCTTTATCGCTTTTTATTACTCTTTCTCATTCTCTTTTTATCTCTATATCGTTTTTATTTATTTATTTCTTTTTTCTTTCTCTACCTTCATTTCTTTCTCTTTCTTTCTTTCTTTCTTTCTTTAGCATTTACTTCGTTCATTATCTCTATTTGCATTTCATTCTTCTCCTCTTTAACCAAGAAAATCATGTAAAGCGGCGAAAAGGCATGTACATTCAAAGACAACGTTTTTCTTTTCCTGCTTTTCAAGCGTCCATTGATTCGATGCGGGAAGATCTGCAAATCACGCAGTTGGAAATGGTCAGACGACTTGAAATCCCCAAAGCTTTTGTTCAATCAAGGTTTCTCTCACCATCCTGTCAGAATAAAACAAGAAGTATCCTCCATTTGATAATGATTTGATAGTGTTGCATTTGCAAAAGGACCGAATAAAAGTGCACTAAGAAAATGTTTCATTGTTAATCTCCAATCTCATCTATTATCTCTCTCTCTCTCTCTTTCTCGCTTTCTTTATCAGTCTCTGTCTCTCTTTCTCTTTCCTAAATACTGTACCCTCACCATACTGTTCATACTAATCTATCCCATTGTTTTCATATCTCACTGTATTTATCACAGTCTCTTTATTATCTATCTCATTCTCCTTATATCTATCTACCTATATTTAATGATCTATCTCATTCTGTTCATATCGATCTAAAACTTTGTCTTTTTTCATTATCTATTTCAGTCTCTTCATTATCTATCTATATCATTCTCTTTATATCTAGCTATCTATCTCATTTTGTTCATATCTAACAATCTATCTCATTTTTCTATCATCTACCAGTCTCCCCATTATTTCATTCTCTTCATATCTATCTACTTATCTATCGATCTATATATCTCATATTTTTCATTATCTACCTATTTATCTATCTCAGTCTCTTTATTACCTATCCCATTCTTTTCATATCTGTCTATCTACCTATCTTATTTTCTTCATATCTATCTACTTATCTGTTCATATCTAACAATCTATATATTTTTCATTATCTATCTCAGTCTCTTCATATCTATCTACGTATCTAGCGATTGCTCGATCTATATATCCATCAATATTTCTCATTCTGTTCATATCTATCTACCTATCTATCGATCGATCGATCTATCCATCAATATATCATTCTATTCCTATCTATCTATCTATCTATCTATCTATCTATCTATCTATCTGTTGTGTATGATACACCTAATTTACATAAGCGGACTACCGACCATATAAATATGGGTTGGTACCGGAAGACGGGGAAGATAGTAGAGATTAAGAAATTGAATCCAGAGACTCTGCCCGACTGCGATTTAGTCAACCCATTATGCAGGAACAGTCTTCCCAAGAATATACCAAACTAACTGTAAATATTGTGTACCTATTCTTTGTTTCAATACATTTTGTTAACGTACATTTTGTGTTGTATTATTCCATGCTTATTTAAGCTTCAACACTATCTCAGTCTCTTAATGATCTATCTCATTCTGTTCATACCTATCTCATGTATCTATCTTATTCTGTTCATATATATCTATTTACCTATCACCCTATATCTATCGATCGATCTATCTATCTCAGTCTCTTAATTATCTATCTCATTCTGTTCATATCAATCTATCCTATTCTATTCAAATCTGTCTTTCTGTATGTCTCATTCTGTTCATACTTATTAGATTGTTTGTAACGTTCTAAAATGCGCTGATTTTGTCAACAGATATTATGAAGTTCTTCAGAATGACAAGCAAATAGAAACTCAATAAAAATCAATTCTAATTCTCTATTTAATTCATTTGACACTTCCAATACCATGAACCGAGCATCGTCGATAAAATGGAAACAAAAAGACATGCTTAACATCAGAACGAAACACTTGAAATTTCTAAGACAAATAATGAGGAAAATAGGCTTGAAAAATTTGACACCCACAGGAGATATTGACGACAAGAGGAACAGACGAAACCAGCGCATAAAAAAAACCTAACGAGCTTGTGTAAATGGTTAGCAGAACAATGTTTAGGAGAGATAACAAAAGACAAAATTTACTAAGAGTTACAAAGGACAGGAAATTGTGGAGAGCCATTATCGGCAACGTCCTGAAGAGACATGGCACATAAAAGAGGAAGAAATTTCCACTTATGGTGCAAGAGAATAGCATCACGGAAATTGTATTCAGCAGTGTCTCAGCGGAGAAATATTTTGTTAGAAGATACCCAAGAATGAGTCCCACAAAGTAAGTAACTTTTTCCATTGAAGCACCATAAAAGACAAGGTACCAAATCCTGAGAATCTAAAGTAACAAAGATCCTCGAAGACCTCCCTTGGTTATACAATATACAATCCTAATTTAATCGAAAATTATTAGTTTACCTCTTAACGATAATAAAATTACTACTTCTATGTTAGACATATATCGGTCAAGTCATGGATTTTTTTTTTCTTACTACAGCAATCCTTTATCCGAGATTCCAAAATCCAAAAACCTCCAAAATCCGGAAAATTTACAGGTGCTGATATGACTTGCCAGAAAAAAAATTCAGAAAGCCCAGCTACGTAGCCTACGTTGGCGCCAGTATTTGATCTTGCAACATCTTCGTTCCTAGATTACTTACCAGGTGTTTCGTGCTCAATAAAGATATTATTAAAAAATGTCAAAAAGTACTACATTTATATATTTTTAGTTTTTTTAAGTAGTGATCATGGTTTTTTGTTCACCTACAGAAAGTAGAAAACCTTATTTTTACGTGAAATCTTAATTTCACCACTTAAAAATCCGTGTAAGTATTACATGACTAGGGTCATTAACTGTCTCTGCATGTACAAAAAAAACTTTTAAACTGCCCCATTTTATAGATGCTATATACAATTAAATAGCCTGTATTCCAAAATCCGAAAAAATCTGAAAACCGAAGCACTTCCCGTTCCAAGAATTTCGGATAAAGTATTCCCAACCTGTACTGATATATGATCAGAATGCAATCAGAGTGACAAATCCAGATGCAGAAAGATGGGTTTCATAAACTGCGCAAAAACATTCGATAAAGTACGACATATAGATCTATTTGAATTGCTAGGTTAATTTAATTTATTTTAGAAAGGTATTAATATAATCCAGAACATTAACTGTGTACAAACCACCTGCATGCGGACAAAAGATGAATTGAATAAATACATAAAGGGACGAAAGACAAGGATGCGTCTTCTCGTCCGAGTTTTTTTTTTAACTATACAGCGAGGCGATCCTAAAAGAATTAAAAGTACTTACAGGATTTTAGTGGGCACAATATTAGTAACATCTGATACACAAATGACACCATGTTAATAGCAGACACAGAAAAAAAAAACTGAAGGAACTTCTAGACAGGGCAGTAAAGGAAAGCGGGAAGAAATGACTAATCGCCAATTGTATATGGTCATTAGCAAGAGGAACAGCTCAAGATGCGTGCTACAAATTGGAGACGTCAAAATAAGCCAAGTACAAGAATTTAACTATCCTGGAAGTGTTATAACAGAGGACGGAAAATGTGACAAAAATGTAAAGACGCATTGGAATAGCGAAAGATACCTTCCAAAAGCTAAGCAATGTATTATAAAACAGAAAAATTTCGTTAGAAACAAGGAAAATCGTGTTGAACTGCTATGAAATATCAATCCTCCTATATGGCAGTGAATGCTGAACAGTTTCTTGAAGAGGAAACTTGAAGCAACAGAAAAGTGATTCTACAGAAGGATGTTGGGGTATCATAGCATGTGAGCACCAAGAAAACTTTATGGAAGATGGGAATTAAAAGTAATTTCGGACATATGGCCCAGATTATAAAAATGTTGGTTGATTGATCCAAAAGTGACTTGACTCAAAAAGTTGTGAGCTCAATCGCTGGTCACAGCAGAGAGAACAAAAATTTGGAGAGTTGAGTTATCAAAGAGAATAAACTGAAACTGAGATATCAAAAATAGGCATGGCACGTGGTATTAAAACAATCTACCTCCGTCGACTAAACAAAGGGTTCTGTTAGAAATTCCAGAAGGCCAGAGCGTACAACATCCAAAACGTTGTGAACATGGCAATAAAAATGAGGACAACAGTCCGAACAATGTAAATAGTGTAAATAGTTACAATACTTCATCTCAGAAATATAGAAAAATCTAAATTAGCGAGACAAAATTAGATTCACTTTAAGCATATAAACGCTTGATTTTTACTTTAACCGTATCATCATATAAATTTGAATATAATTACTCAGTTTTGGATTATTTATTTATTCAGTCATTTTTAAATCGCTTCATACCAACCAGCACGGAAAGGCCACTAGTAGGCAGGGAGTTACAGGGAGTGAAAGTGAGAGAAAGGACTGAGTATAGGGAGGATTGAAGAAAGCACAATAGATGAATGGGATTCAAGAAGATAGAAGATGGCAATTGATAGTGCATTTAAATTTTTGAAGACTGTAGGCTTCTCTGTAGCTGAATGATATAGCACGTCAGATCAAATGAAGGTTTCCGTATAGGAATACAGGTTCTATTCCTGTCGGAGAACGCATATTTTCTACAAAACTTCTTGAACATTCAGGTCGGTAAATGTAATTAATACTGTTTACTTATAAATAGAGCATTTACTTAAATAAATTTAACGTGTAAACGGAATATATATATATATATATATATATATATATATATATATATATATATATATATATATATATATATTGTATTTAGGCAGCAATCCCTCATTTATAGGTTTGATTAAAGACGACAGAAAAGGTACTGCGATTAAGCTTTTATTCAATTTTTCTTAATAGCAATACCTTGTCCGTTATCTTTAATGAAACACACACATACACATACATATATATATACATATATATGAGGAGGCACTGTAAAGTGATGGATATCGGCTTGGCTTGAGGAATCGGAGAGCCGAGTTCGAATTCCAGTCGAATCCATTATATTCACTTACGTGCTAATACTCTTGGGAAAGGTGTAAACTCTTCTTCTCCCTACAGCTATGGATAAATAGCAGGACAGACTGGGTTCTATAGCCTTGGATGGCAACTGGTCTAGGAGAAGGACAACTCTGAATTCAAAACCTGCGGAGGGTCGTTTGGGGACCTTGTGGCACGTAGGGCACCAGGTCTCTGTAATCGGCCCTTCAAAAAGTGTGGATGGTCCCGCACGAAACATTCACCACTATAACCAAATCTCATGTGCTGTTGTCGGACTGTCGGTTTCCTGAGAACTGATCTGCTTGACCCTCATACGTCGAATTTGACGGGAGATTCAGTAGTATATATATATATATATATATATATATATATATATATATATATATATATATATATATATATATATGAACAGGATGATTCAGGTAAAATCTCATGTTTTAGGGAAGCAGCTCAAATTCAATGTTTCTAAAATCTAATTACTTGGCTATCTTCAATTTTTTAATGTCAAGCGAGAACGTAATTTATTTTCATAGAATGGACAGTTTTGTAATAGTCCCGACGCAAAATTTGATTTCAAAAATCTTTTCGTAGAAAAAGGCGACATTGCTTGAAAACATATATATAGTTTTATGAAAGCAACTATAAAGTCCATTGCGTTAGCCGTGAATTATTTTTTGTTCTTGCCATGCATCGTTGATTTGCATGGCACAGTAGCTTTCCTGGGGCCTCATAATCTGTAAAGAGACAAAGGAAAACGGGTAATGTGCTTTCTGGTGAACAAGAATAGCTTCGTCATCGCAAACAAACAAAGCAAAGATAAATATCATTAAGCTGAAAAAATCTATCGTCATCTTCATTTTCCATTTATATATATATATATATATATATATATATATATATATATATATATATATATATATATATATATCACATTTAATGGCGTCCGTGTGGTTTCGGTGTCCACGGCCCCAAAGATGATTCTTGAGATCAGAATACGATTTCATAGGTACCAGGCATATATGACGGATAAACTTTGTATGCTTGATTGGGTTGATTGGATCTGCGTGCCCTGCAACTCTTCTGTGCACCATCATGTGCCTTTTCAATCCAGATGATGATCTGCAGACCTTGTTGCAAACAACAAAGGTATTGTGGCAGGACTATATATATATATATATATATATATATATATATATATATATATATATACAGAGAGAGAAAAGAGCTTAATTAAAGAATTCAGTATTTCCTGTGAGTTATCCAGACCGATATACACCTGATGAAGACCGAGGGAGCAAAACTGTCGAAACCTTGTGATAACAAAAATTATGAGGGCAATAGTCAGAATTTAAATAATGTAAATAATTATAACTCTTTATCAGAGAAATTCAGAGATATATATATATATATATATATATATATATATATATATATATATATATATCTGTCTGAATTTCTTACTCCCTACTAGTAGGTCTACAAAATCAAGGACCGAACTGGAGTTTTGAGCTGTCCTAATTTCTTATTGATTTATCACGCTTTCATATATATATATATATATATATATATATATATATATATATATATATATATATATATATATATATATATATATATGAGAGAAAGTAAAAGTTTTCCCTACCCTTGTTTAAAGATATGTTATGGCGAAAGTACGGATAATTTTTTTTATTTATCCGCGTATATACAGTGGGGGGGGTAGAAACAAATATTCGTACACATACAAATTTTTAATTTATTATATTTGCAACTAATAAATAAACATACTTTTCATATTATTCACTGTACATAGATGCATAATAACTAAATATGCATCGAAAACAGAAAAAAATTTATAGAAATAAATAAAAAGTATTCGTACAATGCAAATTTCAGATTTTAAAACTTTTAAATTGTTTTAATGCTCTAGATTATTCAAGTGGAATATTCTAGAATGTTCCAATAATGTTATCAGTAGTTATTTTTAGCCTAAAAAATACAAACAGAACATTCTGTAATTAATATTCGTGCAAGAAGGTTATCATCATGATAATAGTTAAAGAACTGACAAATTCGCAAAAAGAATTGATTGTTAATCTCTGGAAAGGAGGTAAAAATTGCAGGAAGATCTCAGACAACCTGAATATTCCATTTACTACCATTAGTTCATTCAATGCAAGGTATAAAAAAAAACAACTCAAAACTGCTGAAAACCAAAGAAGAACAGGTGCTCCACGGAGGATTTCTTCAAAATCTTCGAGGAAATTAATGCATCAAATTAAACAACATCCATTGGTTACACGTCAAGAGTTGCAGGATGATTTGCTTTTCATTAGGAATCTGTGTCAATAAACGGACAATAAGCAATAAAATTCATAGGAACAATCTAAAGTCCCGCTCCCCACGGAAAACTCCACTGCTATTGAAAAGACAGAAAGATGCCAGGTTGAAATTCGTTCGATAAGGAAAAATCGTATTGGAAAAGATTATTATGGACAGACAAAACCAAAATTGAGTTGTTTGAACGTAATTCTAGAAATCATATATGGAGGAAAGATGGCGTTGCCTTCAAACAAAAGAACACAACAGTGAAATTTGGTGGTAGTAGCGTCATGGTTTGGGGATGTTTTTCTGCTAACAAGGTACTAGAAACATGTCAGTAATAGATGGTAGAATGAATGCCGCAGTATATCAAAATTTAATGATTTCCGTTGAAAAACTTGAACTTCCTCCTGATTGGTTCTTCCAACAAGATAATGATCCTAAGCACGCTGCAAAATCTACGCTGAAAATAATTTAAATATCCAGAAATTGCCAAGTCAATCCCAAGATTTAACCCCAATCGAGAATCTGTGGCATTATTTGAAAATTCAAATTCAATCGAGATCTCCAACAAACATCTGAAGACCATATGCGAAGAAGAATGGAATAAAATGCCAAATAAATTTTTTTAAAAATTCATCTTTATATATATATATATATATTCATATATATATATATATATATATATATATATATATATATATATATATATATATATATATATATTATATATTTTTTTTTCTTCATTCGATTACATTGTCTCATACACACTCACATATCTACATACACATATATACAAAATTCTGATATTTGTTCAGATTTGTGGAAGTTAGTAGAGACAATTTCTCAGCACCTTTCGTGTATATATATGTGTGTGTGTGTGTGTGTGTGTGTGTGTGTGTGTGTGTGTGTGTGTGTGTGTGTGTGTGTGTTATATTTAAGAGAAGCTATTGAATTATTTATTTAAATCTAAACTTCTCAAAGGATATAATATAAATCCTGTACAAGCTACTAACCGATATTTAAGGAAATGTAGTACAGAATTTGTGACCAGTCCTTTGTGTGTTGTTTCAAAAGGAGGTAACTTCGATAGAAACGGTTGAAAGTATGGGAAAGTTTTTGGTTAATTTATTTTATGATCAAATTCTCAAAAATGTGAAATAGTGTTTTGATAGATAGATAGATAGATAGATAGATAGATAGATAGATAGATAGATAGATAGATAGATAGATACGCGAATATGCTTTCAACGTAACAAAGCTTTCTTGTTGTTCAATGGATCAGTAAAC
Source organism: Acanthosepion pharaonis (assembly GCA_903632075.3). NCBI lineage: Eukaryota > Metazoa > Mollusca > Cephalopoda > Sepiida > Sepiidae > Acanthosepion > Acanthosepion pharaonis. The sequence continues at coordinate 4,143,131 of CAHIKZ030003744.1, read as the reverse complement.
ATAAAATATGAAGCCGAAAGCAACCTGTGTTACTTACACATAATATAGCCAAGCTGTCACTGGAGTCGTCAAGCTGTGGGCGACCATCAAAGAATGTCTGTCGTCATATGATCCCGACTCAAATGGGAGTTGGCTCGTAACATGAGATGACATAAAACTCTACTACAAGAGCGACACAAATTTCGCCGGGTTCTTGCGAGATGACACTCAGATTGAAGTGGTTTTGAATTATATAACATCATGCCACTTCAAACAATTTTAGTCTTAAAAAATTCATATCGAGAGAAAGTTCAGAAAAAAATTGCATATTGTTAAATTATAGAATTAACAATAAAGATCTTGTTAATATTAAATCTTCCGTCACTCACAATTTTGGTTAATTGGGACATAACGGGGTTAGAGAACTTTAGCCCAATAAAGCGTTTTGTCCCGTTTATGCGAAGTACCATATAAACAATTCAAATATGGGTCTTAAACGGCTATAGTCTAAAAAGGAAGCATTCTTTTCAATTATTAAAAATAAATCTTTAAACTACTAATTTTAAATGTATGTTTACATTATGGGATTATTAGATACTGTACATTTGAAGTATATTGTATTCTCACATTTCACTAAAAGGATAGGTAGGCTTTAGTGTCTGGAGTAAAGACGAAAGATATTTTTTTATAGATACTAACATAAAAAAAAAACTTTGTGCTCTGTTTTGGCATCTTGTAGATTCCCAGAGTAAATAATCAGCCTAACTTCACTATGATATTTTTAATGTCGGGATCCATTTTTAGAAATATTTCCGTGGCATTGTCGTGTACATTTGAAAGAAAGAAGTAAAAATTCTAAATAAAAAAAATATTGGGTTGTTCGGAAGGTAATGTCGTACTTTGGGGAAAGTTAATAAGAACGTGATTAGCAATGACAAAAGTATATTACGAAACTCATTAATATTTTTTATTTCTTGTTGAAAGAATCGAGGACTCTCGGCTAAATTAATTCTCTTTTCTACTTTTAAGAGATTTGACAATGATATAAATTCTTTTACATCTATTTATCTATCTCTTTCTGATCATATATATATATATATATATATATATATATATATATATATATATATATATATACCATTGTTCATATCTATCTATATTCATAAATATCTACCACTCTCTGTCAATCTCATCTTGTTCATATATATCTATTTATTTATCTATCTTCATAACTATCTGTCACATTCTGTTCGTGTCTATCACCTTTTCTTTTCCCATATATCTATCAACTGTACTGTACTGATGCGGCATTCACCCTGGGCGGATTGAGCCGTCTTCTTCCTGTTATGAGAAGAAGATTCTTGGGATAAATTACAGAAGTAGGGTTTTGGGCCTACTCGGATAACGTTCTTGCTTGCCGCGGGGTTCCCACAGACGCAGAGACAGGAACGACCAGAAGCCGCCGGTTATCGATGCAGACGCTCCTTGGATTTTCACCAGAGCCCTTATTAGCCGGCGTGTGTGTCAGACCTGTCCGCCTTGGGTGGCCCTACCAGGAACGAAGTTCCGGGCGGCATAGCTCTGACACTACCGTTTTCACCTTTTCTTTTCCCATATATCTATCAACTGAACACATCATGTTCATATCTATATATCTATCTCATTCTGTTCATATCTGTCTATTTATCTATTCATCTATCTGTCTATCTATCTCATTCTGTTCATATCTGTCTATTTATCTATTCCTCTATCTATCTGTCTATCTCATTCTGTTCATATCTGTCTATTTATCTATTCATCTATCTATCTGTCTATCTCATTCTGTTCATATCTGTCTATTTATCTATTCATCTATCTATCTGTCTATCTCATTCTGTTCATATCTGTCTATTTATCTATTCATCTATCTGTCTATCTCATTCTGTTCATATCTGTCTATTTATCTATTCATCTATCTGTTTGTCTATCTCATTCTGTTCATATCTGTCTATTTATCTATTCATCTATCTGTTTGTCTATCTCATTCTGTTCATATCTGTCTATTTATCTATTCATCTATCTGTTTGTCTATCTCATTCTGTTCATATCTGTCTATTTATCTATTCATCTATCTATCTGTCTATCTCATTCTGTACATATCTGTCTATTTATCTATTCATCTATCTTCTATCTCATTCTGTTCATTATCTGTCTATTTATCTATTCTATCTCTGTCTATCTCATTCTATTTATCTCTATTCATCTATTCATCTATCTGTCTATCTCATTCTGTTCATATCTGTCTATTTATCTATTCATCTATCTGTCTATCTCATTCTGTTCATATCTGTCTATTTATCTATTCATCTATCTGTTTGTCTATCTCATTCTGTTCATATCTGTCTATTTATCTATTCATCTATCTGTTCTGTCTATCTCATTTATCTGTTCATCTATCTATCTATTTATCTGTTCATTGTCTATTTATCTATTCATATCTGTCTATCTCATTCTGTTTCATATCTGTCTATTTATCTATTCATCTATCTGTCTATCTCATTCTGTTCTATCTGTCTATTATCTATTCATCTATCTCTATCTGTCTATCTCATTCTGTTCATCTATTTATCTATTCATCTATCTATCTGTCTATCTCATTCTGTTCATTCTGTTCATATCTGTCTATTTATCTATTCATCTATCTGTCTATCTCATTCTGTTCATATCTGTCTCATTTATCTATTCATCTATCTATCTATCTATCTCATTCTGTTCATATCTGTCTATTTATCTATTCATCTATCTGTCTATCTCATTCTGTTCATATCTGTCTATTTATCTATTCATCTATCTATCTGTCTATCTCATTCTGTTCATATCTGTCTATTTATCTATTCATCTATTCTATCTCATTATCATATCATCTATTTATCTAATCATCTCATCTGTCTATCTCATTCTGTTATTTCTGTCTATTTATCTATTCATCTATCTGTCTATCTCATTCTGTTCATATCTGTCTATTTATCTATTCATCTATCTTTCTGTCTATCTCATTCTGTTCATATCTGTCTATTTATCTATTCATCTATCTATTCATCTATCTCTATTCTGTTCATATCTGTCTATTTATCTATTCATCTATCTGTTTGTCTATCTCATTCTGTTTCATATCTGTCTATTTATCTATTCATCTATCTGTCTGTCTATCTCATTCTGTTCATATCTGTCTATTTATCTATTCATCTATCTGTTTGTCTATCTCATTCTGTTCATATCTGTCTATTTATCTATTCATCTATCTGTCTATCTCATTCTGTTCATATCTGTCTATTTATCTATTCATCTATCTATCTGTCTATCTCATATCTGTCTATTTATCTATTCATCTATCTGTTTGTCTATCTCATTCTGTTCATATCATCTCTATTTATCTATTCATCTATCTGTTTTTTCTATCTCTCATTCTGTTCATATCTGTCTATTTATCTATTCATCTATCTGTTTGTCTATCTCATTCTGTTCATATCTGTCTATTTTATCTATTCATCTATCTGTCTATCTCATTCTGTTCATATCTGTCTATTTATCTATTCATCTATCTATCTGTCTATCTCATTCTGTTCATTTCTGTCTATTTATCTATTCATCTATTCATATCTGTCTATCTCATTCTGTTCATATCTGTCTATTTATTCTATTCTGTCTATCATATATATCTATCTGTCTGTCTATCATTCTGTTCATATCTGTCTATTTATCTATTCATCTATCTGTCTATCTCATTCTGTTCATATCTGTCTATTTATCTATTCATCTATCTATCTGTCTATCTCATTCTGTTCATATCTGTCTATTTATCTATTCATCTATCTGTCTATCTCATTCTCATATTTAAGATCTATTTGTCTATTCATCTATCTCATCTGTCTATCTGTTCATATTCTGTCTCATCTATCTATTTATCTATCTATCTGTCTGACATCTCATTCTGTTCATATCTGTCTATTTATCTATTCATCTATCTATCTGTCTATCTCATTCATTCTATCTGTCATTATCTATTCATCTATCTATTTCATCTATTCATCTATCTGTCTATCTCATTCTGTTCATATCTCTATTTATCTATTCATCTATCTATCTGTCTATCTTTTCTGTTCATATCTGTCTATTTATCTATTCATCTATCTATCTATCTCATTCTTTCATATCTGTCTATTTATCTATTCATCTATCTATCTATCTATCTCATTCTGTTTTCATATCTGTCTATTTATCTATTCATCTATCTGTCTATCTATTCTGTTCATTCTGTCTATTTATCTATTCATCTATCTATCTGTCTATCTCATTCTGTTCATATCTGTCTATTTATCTATTCATCTATCTATCTGTCTATCTCATTCTGTTCATATCTATTCTCCATTTATCTATTCATCTATCTATCTGTCTATTTATCATTCTGTTCATATCTGTCTATTTATCTCATTCATTCATCTATCTGTCTATCTCATTTCTGTTCATATCTGTCTATTTATCTATTCATCTATCTATCTGTCATCTCATTCTGTTCATATCTGTCTATTTATCTATTCATCATCTGTCTATCTCATTTTTGTTCATATCTCTATTTATCTATTCATCTATCTGTCTATCTCATTCTATCTGTCTATTTATCTATTCATCTATCTGTCTATCTCATTTCTGTTCATATCTGTCTATTTATCTATTCATCTATCTATCTGTCTATCTCATCTGTTCTATTTCTATCTATTCATCTATTCATCTATCTGTCTATCTCATTCTGTTCATATCTGTCTATTTATCTATTCATCTATCTATCTGTCTATCTCATTCTGTTCATATCTGTCTATTTATCTATTCATCTATCTGTTTGTCTATCTCATTCTGTTCATATCTTCTATTTATCTATTCATCTATCTGTCTATCTATCTGTCTATCTCATTTATCTGTTCATCTATCTATCTATCTCATTCTGTTCATATTTCTTCTATTTATCTATTCATCTATCTATCTATTTTCTGTCTATCTCATTTATCTATTCATTCTGTCTGTCTATATTCTGTCTTTTATCTATCTATTTATCTATTCATCTATCTATCTGTCTATCTCATTCTGTTCATCATATCTGTCTATTTATCTATTCATCTATCTGTTTGTCTTCAATATCATTTATCTGTTCATATCTGTCTATTTATCTATTCATCTATCTATTCTCTGTCTATCTCATTTCTGTTTCATATCTGTCTATTTATCTATTCATCTATCTGTCTGTCTATCTCATTCTGTTCATATCTGTCTATTTATCTATTCATCTATCTATCTGTCTATCTCATTCTGTTCATATCTATCTATTTATCTATTCATCTATCTGTCTATCTCATTCTGTTCATATCTGTCTATTTATCTATTCCTCTATCTATCTGTCTATCTCATTCTGTTCATATCTGTCTATTTATCTATTCATCTATCTGTCTATCTCATTCTGTTCATATCTGTCTATTTATCTATTCATCTATCTATCTGTCTATCTCATTCTGTTCATATCTTTCTATTTATCTATTCTGTCTGTCTGTCTATCTATATATCTCTATTCATCTATTATTATTCTGTTCATATCTGTCTATTTATCTATTCATCTCTATCTGTCTATCTCATTTCTCTTTATTAATCCATTCATCATATCTATTTATCTGTCTATTTATCTCATCTATCTATCTGTCTATCTCATTCTGTTTCATATCTGTCTATTTATCTATTCATCTATCTGTCTATCTCATTCTGTTCATATCTGTCTATTTATCTATTCATCTATCTATCTGTCTATCTCATTCTATTCATATCTGTCTATTTATCTTCATTATCTGTCTATCTGTTTATCTATCTATTTATCATTCTGTTCTATATCTGTTCTATTTATCTATTCATCTATCTATCTGTCTATCTCATTCTGTTCATATCTGTCTATTTATCTATTCATCTATCTATCTGTCTATCTCATTCTGTTCATATCTGTCTATTTATCTATTCATCTATCTGTCTATCTCTATTCATTCTATTCATATCTGTCTGGTTTATTTATATTCATCTATTCATTTCATTTCATTCTGTTCATCAAGTCTATTTATCTATTCATCTATTTATATCTGTCTATCTCTTTCTTTATCTATTCATCTATTCATCTGTTTATCTTCTATTTATTCATCTATCTGTCTATCTCATTCTGTTCATATCTGTCTATTTATCTATTCATCTATCTATCTATCTCTCATTCTGTTCATATCTGTCTATTTATCTATTCATCTATCTGTCTATCTGTTCATTTCTGTTCATTCTATCTGTCTATTTATTATTCATCTATCTATCTGTCTATCTCATTCTGTTTCATATCTGTCTATTTATCTATTCATCTATCTGTCTATCTCATTCTGTTCATATCTGTCTATTTATCTATTCATCTATCTATCTGTCTATCTCATTCTGTTCATATCTGTCTATTTATCTATTCATCTATCTGTCTATCTCATTCTGTTCATATCTGTCTATTTATCTTCATTCATCTATTTGTCTATCTCATTTCTGTTCAATCTGTCTATTTATCTATTCATCTGTCTATCTATTTATCTATCTCATTGTTCATATCTGTCTATCTAAAATCTATTCATCTATCTATCTGTTCTATCTCATTCTGTTCATATCTGTCTATTTATTTCATCTATCTATTTGTCTATCTCATTCTGTTCATATCTGTCTATTTATCTATTCATCTATTTATCTGTCTATCTCATTCTGTTCATAAAGTCTATTTATCTATTCATCTATCTCTCTATCTCATTCTGTTCATTCTGTCTATTTATCTATTCATCTATCTATCTGTCTATCTCATTTCTGTTTATATCTGTCTATTTATCTATTCATCTATCTATCTCAAGAACAGTTCATATCTGTCTATTTATCTATTCATCTATCATGTTGTCTATCTCATTTCTGTTCATATCTGTCTATTTATCTATTCATCTATCTGTCTATCTCTTCTGTTCATATTTAAAATCTTTTTATCTATTCCAAAGTCTATCTCATTCTGTTTTTTATCTGTCTATTTATTCATCAATCTATCTGTCTATCCATCTGTTTAATATCTGTCTATTTATCTATTCATCATCTGTCTATCTCATTCTGTTCATATCTGTCTATTTATCTATTCATCTATCTGTCTATCTCATTCTGTTCATATCTGTCTATTTATCTATTCTCTATCTATCTGTCTATCTATCTGTTCATATCTGTCTATTTATCATTCATCTATCTATCTGTCTATTTATTCTGTTCATCTATCTATTCATCTATCTGTCTATCTCATTCTGTTCATATCTGTCTATTTATCTATTCATCTATCTGTTTGTCTATCTCATTCTGTTCATATCTATCTCTATTCATCTATCTGTCTATCTCATTCTGTTCATATCTGTCTATTTATCTATTCATCTATCTATCTGTCTATCTCATTCTGTTCATATCTGTCTATTTATCTATTCATCTATCTGTCTATCTCATTCTGTTCATATCTGTCTATTTATCTATTCATCTATCTGTTTGTCTATCTCATTCTGTTCATATCTGTCTATTTATCTATTCATCTATCTATCTGTCTATCTCATTCTGTTCATATCTGTCTATTTATCTATTCATCTATCTGTTTGTCTATCTCATTCTGTTCATATCTGTCTATTTATCTATTCATCTATCTGTCTATCTCATTCTATTTCATATCTGTCTATTTATCTATTCATCTATCTGTTTGTCTATCTCATTCTGTTCATATCTGTCTATTTATCTATTCATCTATCTATCTGTCTATCTCATTCTGTTTATATCTGTCTATTTATCTATTCATCTATCTATTTGTCTATCTCATTCTGTTTCCATATCTGTCTATTTATCTATTCATCTATCTGTCTATCTCATTCTCATTCTGTCTATTTATCTATTCATCTTTTATCTATTCATCTATCTGTCTATCTATCTATCTCTTGTTCATATCTGTCTGTTTATCTATTCATCTGTCTGTTTCATCTGTTCATTCTGTCTGTTTATCTATTCATCTATCTATCTGTCTATCTCATTCTGTTCATATCTGTCTATTTATCTATTCATCTATCTGTCTGTCTATCTCATTCTGTTCATATCTGTCTATTTATCTATTCATCTATCTGTCTATCTCATTCTGATTCATATCTGTCTATTTATCTATTCATCTATCTGTTTTGTCCTCAGAATTTTGTACTTTGTCTATTCATCTATTATTCTATCTATCTATCTCATATCTTCATATCTGTCTATTTATCTATTTATCTATTTCATCTATCTTAATCTGTCTTCATCTATCTGTCTGTTCATATCTGTCTATTTATCTATTCATCTATCTATCTGTCTATCTCATTCTGTTCATATCTGTCTATTTATCTATTCATCTATCTATCTGTCTATCTCATTCTGTTTCATATCTATCTATTTATCTATTCATCTATCTATCTATCTATCTCATTCTGTTCATATCTGTCTATTTATCTATTCATCTATCTATCTATCTATCTCATTCTTGTTCATTATTTATCTATTTATCTATTCATCTATCTGTCTATCTCATTTCTGTTTCATCTATCTGTCTATTTATCTATTCATCTATCTATCTGTCTATCTCATTCTATTCATATCTGTCTATTTATCTATTCATCTATCTATCTGTCTATCTTCATTCTGTTCATATCTGTCTATTTATCTATTCATCTATCTGTCTATCTCATTCTGTTCATATCTGTCTATTTATCTATTCATCTATCTGTCTATCTCATTCTGTTCATCTGTCTATTTATCTATTCATCTATCTGTCTATCTCATTTATTATCATATCTATCTGTTTATCTATTCATCTATCTGTCTATCTCATTCTGTTCATATCTGTCTATTTATCTATTCATCTATCTATCTGTCTATCTCATTCTGTTCATATCTGTCTATTTATCTATTCATCTATCTATTTGTCTATCTCATTCTGTTCATTCTGTCTATTTATCTATCTATTCATCTATCTATCTATCTCATCTCTATTTTTATTCATATCTTCTATTTATCTATTTCATCTATCTATCTGTCTATCTCATTTCTGTTTCATCTATCTGTCTATTTATCTATTCATCTATCTGTCTGTCTATCTCATTTCTATTTCATATCTGTCTATTTATCTATTCATCTATCTATATGTCTATCTCATTCTGTTCATATCTGTCTATTTATCTATTCATCTATCTGTTTGTCTATCTCATTCTGTTCATATCTGTCTATTTATCTATTCATCTATCTATCTGTCTATCTCATTCTGTTCATATCTGTCTATTTATCTATTCATCTATCTGTTTGTCTATCTCATTTATCTGTTCATATCTGTTTGTCTATCTCATCTATCTATTATCTATTCATCTATCTATCTCCTATCTCATTCTGTTCATATCTGTCTATTTATCTATTCATCTATCTGTTTATCTCATTCATTCTGTTCATATCTGTCTATTTATCTATTCATCTATCTATCTGTCTATCTCATTCTGTTCATATCTGTCTATTTATCTATTCATCTTCATCTGTCTATCTCATTCTGTTCATATCTGTCTATTTATCTATTCATCTATCTATCTGTCTATCTCATTCTCTGTCTATTTATCTATTCATCTATCTATCTATCTCATTTCTGTTCATATCTGTCTATTTTATCTATTCATTTATCTATCTGTCTATCTCATTCTGTTCATATCTGTCTATTTATCTATTCATCTATCTATCTATCTCATTCTGTTCATATCTGTCTATTTTATCTATTCTATCTATCTGTCTCTCATTCTGTTCATATCTGTCTATTTATCTATTCATCTATCTCTGTCTATCTCATTTCTGTTCATATCTGTCTATTTATCTATTCATCTATCTGTCTATCTCATTCTGTTCATATCTGTCTATTTATCTATTCATCTATCTATCTGTCTATCTCATTCTGTTCATATCTGTCTATTTATCTATTCATCTATCTATCTGTCTATCTCATTCTGTTCATATCTGTCTATTTATCTATTCATCTATCTGTCTATCTCATTCTGTTCATATCTGTCTATTTATCTATTCATCTATCTATCTGTCTATCTCATTCTGTTCATATCTGTCTATTTATCTATTCATCTATCTGTCTATCTCATTCTGTTCATATCTGTCTGTTTATCTATTCATCTTCTGTCTATCTCATTCTGTTCATCTCTGTCTATTTATCTATTCATCTATCTGTCTGTCTATCTCATTCTGTTCATATCTGTCTGTTTATCTATTCATCTATCTGTCTATCTCATTCTGTTCATATCTGTCTATTTATCTATTCATCTATCTATCTGTCTATCTCATTTCTGTTCATATCTGTCTATTTATCTATTCATCTATCTATCTATCTCATTTCTGTTTCTATATCTGTCTATTTATCTATTCATCTATCTGTCTGTCTATCTCATTCTGTTCATATCTGTCTATTTATCTATTCATCTATCTATCTGTCTATCTCATTCTGTTCATATCTGTCTATTTATCTATTCATCTATCTGTTTATCTCATTCTGTTCATCTATTTATCTATTCATCTATCTGTCTATTTCATTCTGACAATATCTGTCTATTTATCTATATTCAACACAAAATATCTTAACTAAATCTATTGAAACAAATCTATAGGTATATAATATTTATCAGTTTATCTTTGGTATATCATTGGGAAGACTGTTCATATCTGTCTATTTATCTATTCATCTATCTATCTGTCTATCTCTGGATTCATTTCTTAATCTCTACTATCTTCCCCGTCTTCTATTCATCTATTTATATGGTCGGTCCTGTCATTTATTATATCTGTCTATTTATCTATTCATCTACAACTATCTCATTCTGTTCATATCTGTCTATTTATCTATTCATCTATCTATTTGTCTATCTCATTCTGTTCATATCTGTCTATTTATCTATTCATCTATCTATCTGTCTATCTCATTCTGTTTATATCTGTCTATTTATCTATTCATCTATCTGTTTGTCTATCTCATTCTGTTCATATCTGTCTATTTATTCATTTATCTATCTATCTGTCTATCTCATTCTGTTCATATCTGTCTATTTATCTATTCATCTATCTGTTTGTCTATCCCATTCTGTTCATATCTGTCTATTTATCTATTCATCTATCTATCTGTCTATCTCATTCTGTTTCATATCTGTCTATTTATCCTATTCATCTATCTGTTTGTCTATCTCATTCTGTTCATATCTGTCTATTTATCTATTCATCTATCTATCTGTCTATCTCATTCTGTTCATATCTGTCTATTTATCTATTCATCTATCTATCTGTCTATCTCATTCTGTTCATATCTGTCTATTTATCTATTCATCTATCTGTCTATCTCATTCTGTTCATATCTGTCTATTTATCTATTCATCTATCTGTTTGTCTATCTCATTCTGTTCATATCTGTCTATTTATCTATTCATCTATCTATCTGTCTATCTCATTCTGTTCATATCTGTCTATTTATCTATTCATCTATCTGTCTATCTCATTCTGTTCATATCTGTCTTTTTATCTATTCATCTATCTGTTTGTCTATCTCATTTCTATATATATCTGGTCATATCTGTCTATTTATCTATTCATCTATCTGTCTATCTCATTCTGTTCATATCTGTCTTTATTTATCTATTCATCTCATATCTGTCTATCTCATTCTGTTCATATCTGTCTATTTATCTATTCATCTATCTGTCTGTCTATCTCATTCTGTTCATATCTGTTTATTTATCTATTCATCTATCTATCTGTCTATCTCATTCTGTTCATATCTGTCTATTTATCTATTCATCTATCTGTTTGTCTATCTCATTCTGTTCATATCTGTCTATTTATCTATTCATCTTTCTATCTGTCTATCTCATTCTGTTTCATATCTGTCTATTTATCTATTCATCTATCTATCTTGTCTATCTCATTCTGTTTCATATCTGTCTATTTTATCTATTCATCTATCTGTCTATCTCATTCTGTTCATATCTGTCTATTTATCTATTCATCTATCTATCTGTCTATCTCATTCTGTTCATATCTGTCTATTTATCTATTCATCTATCTGTCTATCTCATTCTGTTCATATCTGTCTATTTATCTATTCATCTATCTGTTTGTCTCTCATTCTGTTCATATCTGTCTATTTATCTATTCATCTATCTGTCTATCTCATTCTGTTCATATCTGTCTATTTATCTATTCATCTATCTATTCATTTCATCTATCTGTCTCATATCTCATTCTGTTTCTATATCTGTCTATTTATCTATTCATCTATCTGTCTATCTCATTCTGTTCATATCTGTCTATTTATCTATTCATCTATCTATCTGTCTATCTCATTCTGTTCATATCTGTCTATTTATCTATTCATCTATCTATCTGTCTATCTCATTCTGTTCATATCTGTCTATTTATCTATTCATCTATCTGTTTGTCTATCTCATTCTGTTCATATCTGTCTATTTATCTATTCATCTATCTATCTGTCTATCTCATTCTGTTCATATCTGTCTATTTATCTATTCATCTATCTGTCTATCTCATTCTGTTCATATCTGTCTATTTATCTATTCATCTATCTATCTGTCTATCTCATTCTGTTCATATCTGTCTATTTATCTATTCATCTATCTGTCTATCTCATTCTGTTCATATCTGTCTATTTATCTATTCATCTATCTGTCTATCTCATTCTGTTCATATCTGTCTATTTATCTATTCATCTATCTATCTGTCTATCTCATTCTGTTCATATCTGTCTATTTATCTATTCATCTATCTATCTGTCTATCTCATTCTGTTCATATCTGTCTTTTTATCTATTCATCTATCTGTCTATCTCATTCTGTTCATATCTATCTATTTATCTATTCATCTATCTATCTGTCTATCTCATTCTGTTCATATCTGTCTATTTATCTATTCATCTATCTGTTTGTCTATCTCATTCTGTTCATATCTGTCTATTTATCTATTCATCTATCTATCTGTCTATCTCATTCTGTTCATATCTGTCTATTTATCTATTCATCTATCTGTCTATCTCATTCTGTTCATATCTGTCTATTTATCTATTCATCTATCTATCTGTTCTATCTCATTCTGTTTCATATCTGTCTATTTATCTATTCATCTATCTGTCTATCTCATTCTGTTCATATCTGTCTATTTATCTATTCATCTATCTGTCTATCTCATTCTGTTCATATCTGTCTATTTATCTATTCATCTATCTATCTGTCTATCTCATTCTGTTCATATCTGTCTATTTATCTATTAATCTATCTATCTATCTCATTCTGTTCATATCTGTCTATTTATCTATTCATCTATCTATCTGTCTATCTCATTCTGTTCATATCTGTCTATTTATCTATTCATCTATCTGTCTATCTCATTCTGTTCATATCTGTCTATTTATCTATTCATCTATCTATCTGTCTATCTCATTCTGTTCATATCTGTCTATTTATCTATTCATCTATCTGTCTATCTCATTCTGTTCATATCTCCGTCTATTTATCTATTCATCTATCTGTCTGTCTATCTCATTCTGTTCATATCTGTCTATTTATCTATTCATCTATCTGTCTATCTCATTCTGTTCATATCTGTCTATTTATCTATTCATCTATCTGTCTATCTCATTCTGTTCATATCTGTCTATTTATCTATTCATCTATCTGTTTGTCTATCTCATTCTGTTCATATCTGTCTATTTATCTATTCATCTATCTATCTGTCTATCTCATTCTGTTCCTTATCTGTCTATTTATCTATTCATCTATCTATCTGTTTGTCTATCTCATTCTGTTCATATCTGTCTATTTATCTATTCATCTATCTGTCTATCTCATTCTGTTCATATCTGTCTATTTATCTATTCATCTATTTGTTTGTCTATCTCATTCTGTTCATATCTGTCTATTTATCTATTCTATCTATCTATCTATCTCTCATTCTGTTCATATCTGTCTATTTATCTATTCATCTATATATCTGTCTATCTCATTCTGTTCATATCTGTCTATTTATCTATTCATCTATCTGTCTATCTCATTCTGTTCATATCTGTCTATTTATCTATTCATCTATCTATCTGTCTATCTCATTCTGTTCATATCTGTCTATTTATCTATTCATCTCTCTATCTGTCTATCTCATTCTGTTCATATCTGTCTATTTATCTATTCATCTATCTGTTTGTCTATCTCATTCTGTTCATATCTGTCTATTTATCTATTCATCTATCTATCTGTCTATCTCATTCTGTTCATATCTATCTATTTATCTATTCATCTATCTGTCTATCTCATTCTGTTCATATCTGTCTATTTATCTATTCCTCTATCTGTTTGTCTATCTCATTCTGTTCATATCTGTCTATTTATCTATTCATCTATCTGTCTATCTCATTCTGTTCATATCTGTCTATTTATCTATTCATCTATCTATCTGTCTATCTCATTCTGTTCATATCTGTCTATTTATCTATTCATCTATCTGTTTGTCTATCTCATTCTGTTCATATCTGTCTATTTATCTATTCATCTATCTGTCTATCTCATTCTGTTCATATCTGTCTATTTATCTATTCATCTATCTGTCTATCTCATTCTGTTCATATCTGTCTATTTATCTATTCATCTATCTGTCTATCTCATTCTGTTTCATATCTGTCTATTTATCTATTCATCTGTCTGTCTATCTCATTCTGTTTCATATCTGTCTATTTATCTATTCATCTATCTATCTGTCTATCTCATTCTGTTCATATCTGTCTTTTATCTATCTATTCATCTATCTATCTATCTCATTCTGTTCATATCTGTCTATTTATCTATTCATCTATCTATCTGTCTATCTCATTTCTGTTTCATATCTGTCTATTTATCTATTCATCTATCTATCTGTCTATCTCATTCTGTTCATATCTGTCTATTTATCTATTCATCTATCTGTCTATCTCATTTCTGTTCATATCAGTCTATTTATCTATTCATCTATCTGTCTATCTCATTCTGTTCATATCTGTCTATTTATCTATTCCTCTATCTATCTGTCTATCTCATTCTGTTCATATCTGTCTATTTATCTATTCATCTATCTGTCTATCTCATTCTGTTCATATCTGTCTATTTATCTATTCATCTATCTGTTTGTCCATCTCATTCTGTACATATTCATTAGATTGCTTGTGACGTTCAGATTTGATGCTCTGAGTTTGTCAACAGAAATTTCCAGGATGACAAAGCAAACTTCAATAAATAAAAATTAATTCAAGAATATTCCCCTCCCATTTACTGCATTTAACACTTCTAAGTTCCATTTATTTCAAGATGGTTGTATAAACTCCTGAATACAATGTGCTAGATGCAGCAAGTTTTGAAAAATTTTTAAAAATCTGTTTTTTTCAAATGTGATATTTGATGTATTTTGTTGTGTAATATCATCGCATCTTTGCAATTAATCAAACTGGATTTATTTTCCACCAAAGCAACGTTCAAACGCTCTGCAATAACAATTGTCTGCTGTAATCGTAATTCATTGACTGGTAGTAATTCAGAGTAGACTACGACAAAATTTTCATCGGATAGAGACCTATTATTGTTTGTGTTTTAGACTGTTTACCTCCATTAATTTACTGTCCGCGTTCTTTTATATTCGTGTAAAATATTTCTTTTTTTATAAGCAGTCAATAATCTAACCAAAAACAGTGAGATGCGTTTACGACAGTACAGAAATTAAAATATATAATCGTTCATTCTGCGATCATTGTTAAACTCGAAATAAACGAATAGGCACCTTTTCTAAAACTTTCAAATTATATTGGATAATTTATATTTATATTTAAAGGATCTTTTCCATCGGCACCATAGATATTTTGGGTTGCATCTGCCGTATTATTGCCTTTTATAAATCAGATCAGGGGATTATAAAACTTTTTTTCACAGAGGGCCAGATAACTGAGAAAATGATGAGTGCAGGCCGGATAAACATTTTGTTCAATACAATACACACTGAATGCACAAAAAATAAAAACAGCAAACATATTTATTTACTAAAAAGTTATCAAAGAAGACATTAGCAATAAAATAATTATATCACACCGCACATATCCGAATATCACAAACAGCAAAAAAAAGTTTCCGGAGAACACACCCATTCACATCACAATTGGTGAAGATTCTGGGTCCGATCGGCGAATGTGACTACATTGGTCTTTGAGACATTGAATGTGACTAGTTTTTTTCCCCTTTCGAACATATACTAAGATGTTTTCTTATCATTAAGATCATTATTATTATTATTATTACTACTACTACTACTTCTTTTATGCGTCGTGTCTCTTCAGGACGTGGGAGATCATAGTTCTTCATAATTTTTAGTCCTTTGTAGTTCTGAGTAAATTTTGTATTTTCGTTCTCTCTTCTAATCCCTGTTCTGCCAACCATTTTCACAAGCTCGTTAGGCAGGTTACGTGCTGCTTTTCCCTGTCCTTATTGACTTCGGTGTTAAATTCTCTAAGCCCTTTTTCCTCATTATGTTCTCTATAAATTTCAACTTTCTCTGTCTGGTGTAAGTGTCCTTTTCGTTTCCATTTTCTATAAAACTTCGTCATTGTTCAGTCCATGGTATTTTCAACATCTTTCTGTAAAACTAAATTTCAGTTACCTCAAGTCTCTTCATCTGTGATGATACCAGTATTCACTGTCATACAGGAGGACCAATATTACATAACAGATAAATACTATATAAATGTTTGTACTTGCTTGATTTTTGGTATCTCCAATTTGCAATTCACATGTTGATCTCTTCTTTTTACTGACAATTATACCTTCTGTCTTCTTACAATTGATGTTTCGTCTTCTCATCTCGCTTTCCATACGACTACTACTACTACTACTAACTTTTGTTTTCTGTTTAATGCAATCATTTACCCTGTCATTTCCATTGTTTGTATATGATCTTTATATTTTTACTTGCTCCTTTTTTATCATCACTTCCTTAAACCGCCTATGTAGTAAAGAAAGGGTAAGATTTCTTCATAGAACATTCACCGTAGGTAATTCTTTTATTGTTCTCGCTCCTTAATGTTTTTCCTTTTTCTTATATTCTTTCACACCCAGTAAACACCACCCCCAGCGTCTTAGTGGCTTTGTTGCCTTGGTTGAGGTGAAATTATTTTTTTTTTTAAATTTCTGCTTTTACGTTTCTTCAAAAAGAAACAAAATGTGTCGAGTAACATCTGTTATTTTTTCGATGACAGCCGCGAACCAGTAGCCTATGGTTCTAGTACCACACTGGTCTGCGAGATTAGTTTGCTAACCATTGCTCTACGGCAACACGCCCATTAAGCTAAATGATGAGGATCGCCGATGTGAAATAAACGCTAGAAGGAGTGAAATGCTATTTCAGAATATAAGCATTATGGCACTGGCGAGAACAAATAATATATTGACCAAGCTTTCTTTTGAATATGTTAATCTCTCTGTTTATTGTTCATTACCCGTTCAAAGCTTACGATTTTCACAAGTTTTGTTTATTGTTCATTCCGTGTTTGTTATTGTTTATTGTTCACAATACGGATATTTCTCTTATTACTAACATAATACCCATCAAAATTAATAGGGTTACTTCCATACAATTTTGGCACGTCTGCCGAGAATTCTATTATCATTACGCTCTACCGATGACCAAAGGTTCTCTGGCTGTCTGCTAAGTATCTTAATCTCCCCATTTTTATGTTTGTTGCTGATATAAAACTATCATTACTCAGTGCCACCGACATAACATCTTTAGAAATATAATGAAATATAAGGGATTCTCTGACAAGGCTGAATCGTCAAAATTAAATTATATCAAGCCGGAAGCCAATCGCTTAATAGATGTAAACGTCTGCCTCGATGACATATTTGCTTATAAGAGGTTAATATTTCTGATTGTCAGTTACTGTACAAACAAAATTATTATATTGTCTCCCCTACAAGCATTCTGTTTAGCAAATTGAAACTATGAAATTAAAAGAGGTTATGGAATTACAACATCTATTCTGCAAGGGGCTTCTCTTAACGCTTGATAGATGGCGTGGTAATAATCGGTATAAAAGGAAAGGACATAAACACTATTTCTCTTCTTTTTTGCTTTCATCTACAGGATGCAGTAGCGACAAGATGGACTTGTCACCAGAGAGATTTCTTTCTCCGGAAAAACCTACTTTTTGTTAAGGGGTCCACCCTTTTTTGTATTTGTACTGCTACAGGTGAATACCCGGGAGTGTGATACAGTGATACACTGAAAGAGTGAGAGTGTGAGGTAACCGCTTTGTAGGAGTCACAGTTGCGAGCACGTAGACTCAGAAGGAAGTCATACTTCGATACTGAATTTCCCAAACTGTATATATATTATTATTGCTACTAACCGCATTTCTAGATCTACTAACCGTATTACCAATTGTATTATTACGTCAATACATTTATTTGCTATATTTAATTCCTGCGTTTGTCATTCATTTTGAGACCGGATTTCATCCCGGAATCCACAACACTTTTTAATTTAACCAAATTACGTGACGCACTCACACACTCCTGCTAACGACATAAATATTTTCTCTCCTTTTTTCTGGGCTATATCTATTTTATATAGACATATTTAGAGTCCTCAACTCTTTTAAGCCATGTTGTTCTATGTATAAATATGTTGAATTCGGTTATTTTGAAATATATGTAAAATACGTTGAATTCGATTACTTCGAAAATTTTCAACCATTGCAACAGTATTTTATTCAACTTCCACCCTCCGCCGTAACAACTTATCAAAATTATTTTTGTTTGTAACCATTTGAAAGGATTAACAATAATTTATTTGTAATCGTCCAAGACTTCCAACACCGCGGCTGATCGATGAAGATCGTTTCAATCATACGTTGTGATTTAAGTTTGATCATAAGAAAGCCAAGATTGAATCGTCGCAGGTATCTTCGTGTTAGGCTAGTCCAAGCAGGGCGAAGACATACAGAGAAAAAAAAATAACACTCGAATAAATTGAACAAAATTTAATACTTTTTTTTATATCAGTCCTTCGTACAATAATTGGTTTATATCAGAGTTCGCATGCAATCAATTATCAGTTCAACTTGCGTCTAAATCGGAAGTGATATTATTGTTTACTGTTTTTGGTAAAGTTTGGCACAAGACTGAAGTCGGAGGCTTTCGTCGGCAGATATAATCACGTGAGCCTCTCTCGTGTCGCTTGTCTCGTCTCCGTCTCTTCTGCCTCTCTTCTGCTTAATTCGCTTCGCACATTCGTATTCATGGACATTCGCCCAAACTGATGAAGTAAGAGAAGTCGATAATTTGGGGGAATTCCCTTCTTCCACTCTCTCATATTATTACCTCCCACTAAATCTCCTCGGTGAGCGTGGGTGGCTTATCCATCCCCTCCTGGTATTTCAACTCAACTTTCGACCAGGGGAATCAACTCCAAATTCGTTGTTTACGAAAACTGAAATTTTCTCTTTACAGCTTGCATGTGTGTCAATCAATATTGTCAATGTGTGTCAATCAATATTGTCAATGTGTGTCAATCAATATTGTCAATGTGTGTCAATCAATATTGCCCCCTAAGTCTGGGCCACTTTTCCATTGTTCAAACTGCTCGACAATTATGTGTGAATTAAATCCTCAATTCTTCCCACCGGTTTTTTGGTATTAACCCTTCTCGTTTCAATGTAGTTTTTTTTTTTTTTTTTTTTAACATTATGTCCATTCAGTGCGTAAGCGATCATGGCTTTCCACAGATTGCTTTTCTATGAAGGGTCATGAATTTTTGGGAAAGATAGCGGAGTGGTTCCCTGATGCCTTATCCGCGATTTTGAATTTAGAGTTTTCATTCTCCTTGACTTGCCCGCAATTTAACCTATAGTTGATGGAGAAGAAATGTATTCATGCCTTTACAAGGGATTAACGCGAAGTGAACGAAACAGATTTGATCAGAATAGGAATTCCAATTGTCGATTAGTGTATAAATATTTAAATAGCTTAGTTTGGCACAAGTGTAAGGCACCCAGTGAGGATCAAATTCCGTAAGTAATAATAATCTGTTAAACGAGTCCCTATTCATTACCCGACAGCAAGACATCCTTCATTTTTTTATTATTCTTTTATGTATCATGTCCCCCTCAGTAATGGTTCTCAAACTTTTTTTTTTTCTCTGGGCGACATTTTCCGAGTGAAAATTTGCTAATCAGAGAGGGTTAAAGGGAAATAACCACGGATTTGGTGTCAGAACATTATCTTTGATAACTCTCTCCTTCAATTTGCGGACTTTAGTTACTATATTCTTAATACTTGATATACTGCAAAAATATCACAATGATAAAATCGGTCAATAATTATTTATAACTATTTATACTGGGACTCATGCATGCTATTACAAATTTTGAAATTATATTTATTTTTGGAATATGAATGTTTTAAACTGTTTCCAAATCTTTGTCTTTCAATAATTCCGCCTCACCTGCTATCCTTTTCCGTAGCTCCCCACAACATCTTGTTTTCTGTTGCTCTAAACAATTGTTTCCCTTTTGCTATCCGTCTTTGTCATTGTTTTGCCATCCATTCACCCAAACCCCGTTAAGTAGATTACACGCTGTTTCCCCCTGCTTCTATCGTCCTGTGAGTATTAGTTTCTCCAGACCCTGTTTCCTCATTATGTGTCTCATAAATTTCAGCTGTATCTTTCTGACTGCAAGCATCAGTTTATTTGCATTTGCTATTTTCCTTAAGTCTTATTGCTTACATGTTCTATTGATAGTATTCTCAGTATCCTTCGATAGAAACCCGTCTTTATTGTTTCAAGACTCTACTTTGTCTTTGAGGAGATTGTTCAGTATTCACAACAATATAGTATTATGCATCGATATTTATCTTAGTTTAGTCTGGTACAAGTGTTGGACACCCAGGGATGATTTTATTCACTACATAATAGTAATAGTGTGCTAAACTAGTTCTTTATACATTACCCGACAGCAAGGCGTCGTCTAAGTATTATGTATCGAGATTTACATAGCTTAGTTTAGCCTGACACGAGGCCACATCTGTTAATACAAGAACACTTGGGTGATAGTCATACAGAAAGTATTGCCGTCCTGCGTCAGGATTATCAATTAGTTTCATCCAGTTTTCTCCGAGATTATATTAATTAGGGTGACCAGTTGTAAGGGTTGTATTAATTGAAGTCACTGACTTAACACTGCGATTAGTTGTATGAAAAAAATGTTTTTGGCTTTGTAGTTTTAAGTGAGTCGTTAGTACGAAGGTACGATACTGCAGGTTAATAAGAAAATAATATGAAAATGAAGATATTAGTAGTAGTAGTAGTAGTATTAGCATTAATGTATCGTGTTACTGTTGTTGTGCAGATGTTTTGAGTACGAAGATACTGCCTGTCAAAGTTATAACAAGGAACAGTATTTTTCAAAGTATGCTTGCTGTATGCAATAAGGCAAATTTTTGCAGCATTCGCAATGTGTATTTTATACCAATTTGGTCGACATATTCTTTAAACTTCATGAGACTCAGCCAAAAATAATTGTCATAAATTTTCTGCATAAGACCAAAGTTAATAAGAGAGAACCGGAATAAAGAGTTGTTTTTATTACTGTTCAACCAATGCAAGTCTCAGGAGCCACTCAAAGTAGAGGTTGATGAACTTAAAAGCAATAAGTGTAGATTATGAGGATAGATAACAGTTGATCCTAAACCTTAAGACTTTAAAATTGTAGTGGTCAGCGAAGTGTCATCTCGGAAGCCTGTTCCACAAAGTAGCGGCTCTTGGGAAGAAGATGTCCAAATGGAATTTGCTTTTAACTAATGGAATTCCAAGAGAATGGGGATTGTTCGACCCTCTGTACATGATATGGTGGATCTTAGATGTAAAGGTCTGAACTGGTGGAACTAGAGAATGTAGCTCATCAGAACATTTTCGAGTTGTAATTGAGAGTTGATTTTGATCCTTTTTCAATGCACATAAAGTTTGAGGACCTATACTCTCTAAAAGTATTTTTAGCTCTAAAATTGCAAATATCAATGTTTAATCTTCTTTGATACAGAAATGATGTACAGAATGATGTAGAAAATGCATAGATAGGACAGTGGGGGAGTAACGGTAAGGTTTGCAAGGCAACTGTAAAAAAATGGAAACTTTGCCCCTTTATAAAATAGCTCAGATACAGCCGACACTAAAATGCAACCGTAATTGTTATTTTCTTACTTATTATTTACTGCCAGAATTACAGGGAATAAAAATTTTGAAGTATTTATTAATAAGCGCCGAAGCGATTAAATGAATGTAAATGTCATTGATAAAAGTATGTGGCATACATTACAATAGCTCTCTGGTAATTACATGAACAAAAATTCAAATCTGTATTAATCATCAGTTTCAAAAATACCTATTGAATATATAATAATAATCCTACTATTCAGTGTTCGAATATAAATTGAGTGAAATTGCTAAATTACAGAAAGTTTATTTATTCAAGAAATAATTAATACTTTGAATACAGAAAGGTATTATTGAGTAAGTAATAACGTGAAAATCAAGGGAAATAACTTAGTTTCATGGCATTAAATTTATCTCCCTTTCATTTTTTATTTATCTCCCTTGAATACAAGAGACCTCATCACTAAATTAACGAGATGATCTTTGCATGTTCCATACAAGCCGGGCACCTTCCGTAACGCAATGTTTAGCAAATATATTGTGATCTTGCACCAGACTAAGATTTAGTAAATAACTCGGGCACAATTCGATAATTTAAACTAATGATCTTAAAATTGGTTTTATACTGGATGTACAACTCATATGCGGACTAGAACAATGTAATAAAAAAAACATGAACAGACAGGTCTTGCTGGCCGACTACATGAATGAATTCGTGCAACTGAAGCATACATAATAAATGAACAAATTATGACATATCCCGGTCAGTTGCCAAAGGTGAGGGCAGAAAATCATTAGCCCTTTTTCTCATCCCTGCTCCCCCTTGAAAATGATGTATACGAGTTTTAATGTACAAATTCTTACTGACGTCGCTCCCGTCTCAAAACACTCTTACCGGGGTTGGACATTTTCATTCTCCTTGACTTGCCCACAATTTAACCTATAGCGTGTGGTAGGTATGTTCATCAAACATTTGCTCTAGGTTTCAAGGGACATAAATTTACTAATAAGATATTTTAGTTATTTCCCCTTTTTCACTTTAGAGTATTTTACTGCAAGAAACACAGCAAATTAATTCCGCCATTTAAGCATTTTTTTTCGATTTCAAAGAAAATTAAATTTGCCAACTAAACTAATTTACCCTCAATACTATTCTTGTAAAATTTTAATTCTATATCATTTCAATAGCTAAAAATAAAAAAAGCGGATCACAGAGCTTATTCAGCTGCATACATATTTTCAGAAAACCTCAACATTTCGTCACTTAATAATAAATCATGTTCTCAACTACGTCCGAATAACATCGACCTAGTTCCTGACTTGACTAAAAATAATTCCACCCAAAATCTGTCAATGCCCTTCACGTGATTACGTTGATTGTAAATACCAGACGCAAGTTCGTTCTCTTCGCTCTCACTCTTGATTTCAGTCGCTTACGAAAAAAGTAGCAGAGCAAAGAAATTGTTCTCGACCCCTTGCGGTCGGACACCATGAAAACATATTCACACACGCACACATACACGTATTTACGTAACTTTTCAAATTTCATTACAAACTAACATTACGAATATTCAACTACAAACAACGAAACTTAATTACATAAACATGATGACAAGCAATGGAAATTTAATTACAAACATTACGGAACATTTACTCCTTCAACTCTTCTAAAGTTAAAAGTTTACTCAACATTTTCTCAGCTTTACAGAATTCTTTCAACTCTCTCACAGAGAACATTTGAGCAGCAAGTTCATTCAACCTTTTATGAGCTCCGATAAAAAAAAAGTATTCCATTATTACAAACTTTAAATCCGGTCAAAGGGAAGTAACCCCTATGCTTGTACATCATTATACAAATATAAATACAAATCTTGTTATAAAACCGTTTTTGTGTTTCTCTTGTTGCTTTTGCGTTTGCTTACACATTTGTAAACTAAGAAATGTATGGGTTGATTTGGGTCGTCGATACCGCTATACTCTTTATATTTTATGTGAATAATAAAATATTCATTTTAAATTTACTGCAGAATGGTAAAGAAGCTTGTCTAACAAACTAGAGAAGCCATTTTATTGTGCTCACAAGATGAATAGTGTTGAGTTGAGACTTAATGTATGCAAGAAAAGCAATTCAAGCCATAAAAATATCAATAAAGTCCGCTCCAAGAAAAAAACGCAAGAAATTTCTATGTGTGATAAGCTCAGTACAGACATAATTAACAAATGTAAATGTACTACATTACTTCAAATATTTCCCGACAAATCACAAGCAGTTTTGAAGGATTTTAAAAACGAACTTTCACTTGATTTTGCAAAAAGCTATAAAATGGGATCTCAAACAACATAGAAATATTCAATTGCAAGCATGAATATATGCCTTGTATAATTCTCCTTTCATTCGCGAGATCAAAGACACACCGACCGGCAAACCGCAAAATGCACAATAATTTCTTTCACGTTTAACAACAATGACTCTTTATTTATTTATTATTTTACTTTTTATCATAATGTGAGTAGTCACATTTCAACAAAATTTTTATAACCTACAAATATTGTTGATAATTAAAATATTATATTTAAAAAGTTAACAAATCAATCAGGGAATATTGTGTGGCTCTATTACGAGAGTTAGTCTGACATATGCATAATTGCAGCGGAATCAAGGGCAGATAATTGCCTTTCGTAATGCTACAGCAAAACTTACAAATAAATAAGCGCATTATTTATCCAAATAATACCGCTTAATTCAAAATATTTTGGAGGCTTTTAATCTAAAAAACAAATCTTCATTAATTCACTATTTTCAGTTAATATTTTTCTATTTTCCTCTCAAAATTGTTATCATGTGGATATTTTTTGCTGTTATAGAAGGGCGAGCCATTTATACTGATGTTATAAGAATATTTTTTTTTACTGTAAGGTTCACCCTGTACAAAGCGGTGGGGCTACTTGAGGTAGAAGTTTACATTAAGCAGCAGTTTATGCATATACGAGAGGAAGATAATTGTTATGGTCCAATATCCTCGCACCACAGTTATAGTCCAAGGTTAGAACCAAGGAAGAACAACACGAACACAAGAGTAGAATAACAAAGATATATTACAACAGAAATATAGTACAAGAAGTTGAAGTTGTTAGTAATGACTGTCCATCTGGTTTAGAGTGAGCTAATATTATCTTGACTCATTACACCATTCATTTATTATACCTCTTGAAAGGCGCAGTATTTATAGTGTCAGGAAGAGTCCATTATCATTATAGGTAAGTTCCCATAACAATAATTGAACAGGTTAAGATTGTAGTGATCAGGAAAACATCTTCTTGGGATTTGGTTCCACAGTGCATTGGTTTGTGGAGAAAAACTGTTTGAATGGTACTTCTCACCAATGGAACATGGAGAGAATGTGGGTGGCTTGCTACAATGTGAATGGCATGACAGGTCATAGCTGTGAAGGTTAAAACTGGAGGAACCAAGGAATGTAGTACGTTCAAGCACTTTTCATGGAAGTAACAATAGAGTAGTGAGAGGCTTCCCAACTCTGAGAGAGAGTTTGAAGGGTGGAAAATAATTTGTCACCCACAAAAATTCAGAACACTCTTGGACTCTATCGAGAGTGAGGACTGGGCAACTCCTGCCCAAATATGACAACAATACTCCATTTTATGTCTGATCTGGCTCTTGTAACAGTAGAGGATACCATGCAGAGTCAGATACTTACTGGGACGGTACAGAAAGCCAACCATTTTTCCTACATCTTTTGCGACGAATCATATGTACAAGTTCTATTTGATGATTAAATTAAAGTTACAATAACTATCTGGTCCTATGGAAATGCTATAGATATTTGAACCTCTGACCTGATGATACAAGGCAAATGGTATGCCCATTATGTCACTGTTCTACTACTTGTAAAGGAATAAAATTAACTTGATTACACTAAGTTTAGCAATGGACTTTATCTTTTGAATTTTTTAACTATTTGAATCATTTATTTTCTTCTTTTTTTTTTCAAGTACATTAAACTGATTTAAACAATAAGAATTAAAATGAACATTTCTTTTAATATTTATTACATTTTAACAAGAATGCATTAATTTAAAGCTTAAATTATGTCACTGCATTTTTAATTTTTTCAACTCTACTAATTTTATATTAAAGAAAATGATGAATGAGATATTCATTTTTTTAAAGCAAGGCAATAAAGCCACTAAGGCACAAAGGGCAACTGAGTGTGAGAGAATATAAAAAAAAACATTATTAAGAAAAGAGAACAATAAAAGAACAAGAATTAAGAAGACAGAAACTAACTATTGACAATGCATTTAAACTTTTAAAGATCAAAGTTTACTGAGAAGCAAGAAACCAGAAGAGAGTTCAACAAACAAGAAACGTGAGAGAAGAAACTGTTAGCATAGAACTTACAGCTATATTTAGCCATCTCAAAAGTAAAATGATGAGACCTTGCTGCCAATCCAGTACTGTGCTTAAATTCATAAAGTCTGGGTACCATAAAGGAAAGTTAATCAGCACAATTACAATGAAAGTAACAACTAATTAGAACAATTACAATGAAAGTATTTATAGAAAAGATTCAGGGAAGCTATATTACGATGGTGGGAAAATGACTAAAACCGAGATGCCAGTTAACATTGCAGACTGTTTTTTGGCATTTATCAAGAATATCTAAATACATAGCAGAAGCACCAGACCAGATGTAGCAGCAATATTCAAAGCATGAACGAATGGCAGACTCATAAATATGTAAGATAGATTCTGTTGAGAATAATTGTCTAACACAACACATTGAACCAATTAACAGAAGATCTAGCATCAAATTAACAAAAGAAAAGTCAAACCTAATGATAAAGATGCTAACTGTGGACATAGGGTGAAAAAAATCTAAGGAAAATATTTTAATGATTTAATAATGATGCAATGAATTTACATGAATGAAAGATTTTGTCAGAAAATACTGAAATCTTTTGCATAAACTTAAAATGATAGAATACCTGATTTAGTTAAAAGTCAAGTAAAATACAAGGGAAAAACTTCTTGATCTGACCAACTTCACAAAATCTGACCCCATCAGATTGAGAGGAGTGAGGGTTATTGATTGGGCTACTAACTTTTCAGCACCTTCTCATAGTTTGATGAAGGAATCATAATGCTGGGAACTTATATGAATGAAATATTTTGACAAAAATTTCTGGAAAATCCTGATTTTTTTTTCATCAATAAATAAATACATTTCACTATAAATAAGAAAACAGTTGCAAAACTATATATTTATAAATATATTTGCTATTTTATAGTTTTTTTATTTTTTTCCCAGCTCAGGCTGAACCAGTCTTTGGCTGGAAAACCAAACTGCAAGAATTTAACAAAAGAACGAAATCAGCTAAGGAAGTACTATAACAGGATGCCACAAAAGTTGATGAAAGAAAAGTTGTCTAATAACTGTAATGGGAAAATTACTTGCTGTCAAAATTTCAAAACGGCTTCAAGATATTGCTATGAAAAGAAGTCAATAAGTCTGCAGCTTAATGTTAAAAAAAAACATTTTACACAACAAATATTTATTTTTCAACATAATCGCATTTCTTATCAATGCACTTAATCCATTGATGAATATTAATTATATAAATCATATATTATACAGTGAAAAATTCAGGTAAAACCAAGCCAGAATACAGCATCCTTGATCCATCTTTGTCGACTATAGCATTATTGAAATCAACAAAAATACTGACGAGAATGATGAAGATTTGAAAAGATTTACAGTTGCTTAACCCCCACAAAAACCCATGGGTGAAGCAATTTCATAAGTTATTGAATCTTTGTGGTAATAAAATAGTGCTTGTGTGCAGCATAAATACCTCCAACATAACATAAGATATTAACTAGATGAAGACACCATTGTCACTAAATATCTTACCAATATCTGAGGTATTTTTTGCTGCACACTGTATAAGGTCAGTGCTAAAATTCATACTAATAATAAAAAATACATTTTGTTCCTCACTTTGAGTTTTATTACATGATGCTATGGCCAGGTGCAAATTTATATATATATATATATATATATATATATATATATATATATATATATATATATATATAAATGCACAAACACTAAAATTCATGAGGTAATATTTATTTCATTAGGTTCATAAAACAGCAACAATTCATCAGACTTTCAACCATACTGATCACTAATATTATCAATATTATCATATATATATATATATATATATGAGTTTCATGTATGATGCAATGGTCAGATGCAGATTGAGATATATATATATATATATATATATATATATATATATATATATATATAGTTGAGTTATTATATATATAAAATCTCAAGAATTCTATTTCTAAAATATGCAGGTGGTGTAATGGATAATGGCTCAGAATTGTTAAGCAGAGAGCTGAGTTCCAATTCCAGTTGGGTTTGTTATTTTCACTTACATGAAAATATCCTTGGGAAGCTATGAGTCCACCTCTTCTGTCCCCAACTATGGGTTAATTAATAATTTGAATCTCTAACTCATAATTATTGCCAAAAAAAATTCTCACAATCTAAAAATATTGTCTGGCTTTAAATAATCTGCAATGGGTTGATAAGCCATAAAAAATAAATCAATCAATCATATTGCAAAATGTGTCAAACTCTTCATTCTACTGGCCCAAGAAAAATCACTTTTTGTGATGAAGTTTCAATAATGTACTTACAAACGAAAAGTTTTGAAAACATCCCCAATTTTGCCTGTAAAATTTACAAAGGCTAAATTTATTCATTAGAAGAAAACATGTTTTATTAAATGTTGCTCAACTGTCTGTGAAGAATAAAATTATAATCATTAAATGAAAATCTTATTTTTCAACACAGAAAATCTATTATATATTTGCTTGCTCCCAATACAATTTAAGATGGGCAACTCTACAAATGTTAAAATAGATTAATTCAGGTTAATTTGTTATCCTGAATGTTACAAATACATTGTATTTCACTTTCAAGGCCATCTGGGATTGCAAGAAATAAAAAAAGACATAAACTAATGAAAATTCCACTATTCTTCCTCAAAATTGTTGAAAACTTCAATCTCCCTAAAAATATTAACCTAGATGATCAACAACATCCACAAGACTCACTTGGTCAATGATGACGTTGTTGAGCGATGACCAAACTGAAACATATCATAATAGCAAATGGTTAATCTAGATCATATGTCCAGCAGAAGAGGATAGCAAGTGAGATGGAATGATTGAAAGACAATCAGAGATTTAGAAAATGTTTCAAAAAATTCATATGCCAAAAATGGATATGATTTCAAAATTTAAAATATTATTATGGATTACTTGTAATTGCATACATGAGTCCCAGTATAAATAGTTATAAATAATTATTGACTGATTTTATCATTGTGATATTTTTGCATTATATCAAGTATTAAGACAGGGTCCACAAATTAGAGGAGAGAGTTATCAATGACTTTGAATCAGTAGTTATCTCCCTTTAACCCGTTCTCTGTTTTTTTATTTTTTAAACATACTTTTCATCACATAAAATTTGGTGAGGTGTGAGCAAATTTTAATTCCAAAAATGCAACCCAGAGAAAAAAATGTTTTGGAACCACTGATGCCAGCTGTTCCAGATCCCACAAAAGAAAAAAAGAAGAGAAAATAGAAAAATAAAGAGAAAAAGAACAAAACTTACATATAGGAGAAATAACTGATCTATCAGGGGCATCAAACCTCCTATGCTTCCAACAAATATAGGGATAGGCTAATTTAAATATGAGTGGGGACTATAAATAATCTCCCCTCTCCCCACCAGAAAGATGAGCAGTCATTATATATTTTGTGCGTCAATACTTACTTATTACAATACTTGACTTTACAACAAAAACGTCATGAAAATCAATTTACAAACATACTATATATGATCCCACAACTATGGGTTAAATAGCAAGGTAGACTGGACCTTGTGTGGTAACCAGTCTAGAAATACAACACTGAATTCAAAACTATGGAGATGGTAATGGGAAACCACTTCTCCCAAGAAGTCATGGCAATTCACAGATAATAAAGAAAAAGAAAATAAGAAATTATAGACATCATGATCATCTACATCCTGGAGAGACATGGCAGTTAAATACTAAAAAGAATATTTCCAGACACTATAAATAATGAAAGCCACTTTAAGATCATCAAAATGACAATGATTCATGAACTATGGGGGTATTTAGGTCTCATTTCCATGCGTGAAAATAGAAAAGTATGTGAAAATTGATAAAAGAGACTCAAATTAAGGATTTAAAATCTTCATGAAACACTAATGTTTTCAAAATAAAGTCAAATTTTTGGGAATTGTATGTCTTTTCTCTTTGCTCCATGTATAGCGCCCCTTATCTTACTTATATTATTTAAAAATTAACCTACAAGGGAAATAACCCAAGCATTAATAATTAAGAGTTACTTCCCTTAAACTGGTATTTACATTAAAAAAAAGTGTTTGGTGGTTTAACTTCGGTCTGTATGAAACAACAATTAAAAATCAAAATATTAAAATTCAATTATAAATTAAAACAATTTTTTTATGAGATTTCTCGGTATATTTACATTTATTTAGTGTTTTTTTTTAGTTTTCCTGCTATTCTGGGATGTTTTTTTTTATCATTCCACGCACTTTTCTTGATTTTTTTACACAACCTTTTATGACTTTGTCCAATCCATCCTATCTGAAATGGATGTTACCTCCAACTTCTAAAAATTATTAAATGCACTAGGACAAGGCTGAAGAACCTATCAACTGAAATATGTTTTCAAAAAGATGATGATATCAGTGAAAACATTTGTGGATATTTAAGCTTATATTTTATAATGAACAACTTCATCAAGGAATTACAAATAGCTGCAAAGATCACTGTAACCTCAAAGAAACTTGGAATTATTTTTAAGACTAACATAAGAAACATAATGGTTACTTTTCCCTTGCAATGTCATGCTGAATGAACAACTATTTAAAACTTCCATTTTTAACATTAAAATAATCCAACTGCAGGAAATAGTAAAAAGGAAAATTAACATGGGAATCATATTTTTTAAAACTACATCTTTATATACATATATATGTTCACACTATTTACAATGTCCTCATCTTTACTACCACATTCATATTTCAGCTGTTGTACACTCCAGCCTTCTTCAGGTGATATTAGTTGGAATTTTGAACCAAACCCTTTATTTACTCCATAGGGTAAATTGTTCTAATTCCACATACCACGCTTTTGAATATCTCAGTTTCAGTTAATTCCCCTTGTCTTTCTTCCCTCTGACAACACTTTGGGTCAAGTCACTTTTGAATCATTTAACCAACACTGGGCCATTAGAATAATCTACCCCCATAAACTAAATAAAGTGCTTGAAATTCCAACTAATCCCACCTGAAGAAAGCAGGAGCATACAACAGCCGATGAGAACAAACAGTCCAAACAATGTAAATAGTGTAGTTACAATACAATCTCAAAAATATAAACCCAATATATATTTCCTACTGTCAGTAACATAAATCTCTACTGACAATCCCATTCATCCTGGTTTTCAATTATTTCTATAGTAAAATAATTTGTAATGCATTTCTATGATAAGATAATTTTCATTGCATTTCCAAAGTAAAATCATTTTTAATGTATATTTATAATAAATTCATTTTCAATGCATTTCTATAGTAAAATTATTTGTAGTGCATTTACATTATAAATAAATAAACAGCCAATTCTGTCTGTCCGTCTATGTGTCTGAAATCTCTCTAATTCAGGCCACACTTGCTCTATATAGATTTATTATACCTTTATGGAATCAGGATGATCCTGGGATTGAAAATCTGCCCTTCATCTGGTATCTAGCATTGTGATTTGTCTAAAATGAAGAGGGAACAGTTAAAAATTCAAATTTTAAAATAATTGAAAAGAATTAGTGATTTTATGTTTTTAACTTATATTGAGTTTAAAACTTTGTGAACTGAAAAAACTTTTTATTATACATTCTTATAGTAAAATAATTTTCGATTGATTTCTGAAGCCAAATTCTTTGCAATGCACTCTCTATGTTTTGTTAGGAATATTTGTATACAATGGCCGAAACATTGTGAATATGACAAAAACAATGAGGACAAAAGTCTGAACAATGTAAATAGATACAATACTTCATCTCAGAAATATAGACAGATGTAGAAAAGGACAGTTGACATTTCTAGGACATCTGATACTCATAAGACATATGAGAGTCTGAGGGAAAGATCAAGAGACAAATTAACATGACAGCAGTCATAATGCAATATTTCAGTGATCTCAAACACTCATAATGACATGTAATAAAATAAAAATACAAAATTTTAAAAAAAATCAATATAAAATAAGATTAAAAGTGGAAAGGCCTGTATTCCTATGTAAAAATCTAGAAAATTATTTTTACTGAATAATCTACAAATATAAATCTCTTCCATAAATACATCAGATTCTTTGAATTATAATCAGCCTTTAATATGGTTAACAGCAGTTCTTTTCGTTTGACTCACATTTAAATACAGTTCTTTTTTATTCATGTGGAAGCTATACGTCAAAGTGACTAACATAGCAAATAAGGTGCAAATGATTTTCAGTGCTTGATTTGAATTATGCTAATTATGTTAACAATTTCATGTCTTATATGTTGTTTATTATCATATAATGTTTTGCTTTTATCACTATCAGTCTCAATGAGTTTATCTAAGCATAAAATATTGATCAGGAAGTAATCTCCAATGTTGATGTTTTTGACCACTCACAGTACCTTCTCATTGTTGTGTTTGAGCCACATTTTTAATTTGTTTTTTTAAAAAAAATGAAGCTTATTATCCCAAAAATGTGACTTCAATATTAGAATCAATAAATAAAATATAATAATTTTGAAGATTTTTCTTAATTTTTTTTCAGCTGTCACAATGCAATCAAAAGTGAGTAAAAGAAAAAAATAAACATATTTCCATTTCAATGCAGTCACTCAGTCTTAATATATATATATATATATATATATATATATATATATATATATACATATATATATATATATATATATACAAAAAATTAAAGATTGATGAAAAAATTGAACTCATGCAGGATCAATATACATTTTTTTTACCATTTTTTTCTGCTATACCTCTTAGTTTTCTATCTTTGTTTTAATCTATAAAACAAAAATGAAATTGTGAATCACTTAAACATTGGAATCCATTATTTTTTATCAAGATTCAAGATATATTTTTCTAACAGTTTTACTTTTGAATTTTCAACTCTAGCTTCAAATTTGCCAAATATTTGTCAAATTTGATGCCAATGGTGCCCGGAAAACTACAAAAAAATAGCAACATGTTCAAGCATCAAATAATAATAAAGCTATCTACTCTGGTATTGTTGTAGTGGGGTTTTATCTATACCCCCATAGTTAATAATACTTTTTTTTAAATTATTGAGGAAGGAAGCCTAGCTCTCTAAGACACACTTCTGCGATTTCTGCTATTTTTGTACTGGGGTTTTATTTGGACCCTACAATTTTTATTTAAAAATATAGTGGGGTGGGCTTAACCCCCAAATCCCCACTCCAGAACGTCCCTAAATTCAATTTTCAATCAACTTTTATTTCATAGTAACCGAATTTTCCTACCATGTCAAAATTACCAAATTTTCTTAAATTCAACTCAGAATCCAGTATGAAAATAACTGTATTTCCCACAATATATGGCAAATTTTTCCTAAAAGTATTTGGCTTCAAAAAATCACTCTGCACATTTATACCACAAATTAAGATAAAATAACTGTGTTCACCAGAATCGTCCCTATACAACCCTAAAATGAAACCTAAGCTGTGAAACATTATGTTAAAATTAAAAAATACACTATTTTTTTTTGTTTATGATAAAGTGCTTTCTGTAATTCACAACTTTTACATTTGAAAACAATAAAGTCTCCAAAATGATAATCAACATACCAAAATATTTTTTGAACGTAAATTAGTCGAAGTAAGCAACAGAAGGGAGCTTAAACATTACAGTCAGTGGCAAATCTGGTTGTGGTCAATTGGTATTGTGTTGGTCACCTGCTGAAGACATTCCAGAATTTCAGTGTCCAAAAATTTAACCACTTACTTACAAGTCTAACAAATACTAACAATCTACCAGTGAGTTTGTCGTTGAATAAATACTGAGCTCATATCTGCTGTCAGTGTCAATAATTGACAATACATTCAGCTTTGTTGAGTTTTTTTTACATTTTTTTGACTTACACTTAAAAATTCATTTTTCAATTTTCGCTATTGGAAAATTTATTTAAAAAAGGTTGGGTTTTTTTTTAATCTAAGGAACAGATTGTTTTTTTTTAACAATAAATAAATTCAATCGCATTTTAGTTTTTTGATTTTTAGCTCAAATCATTAGTTTTACTTTTTTTTATAAATAAATCATTTTCGTCTTGTAAATGACATTAAGAAGTAAAATGGTTTTGCTTACCTGTTCAATGGAATTTAATTTAAACAATAAAGATTGTTTATTGAATCAATAAAAACACTAACAATTCGATATTTTTTGTAATGTTGCAGACTATTTGTAGTGTTCTTCCCATATTGTCAATATTGAAAACTGCAAATAAATTTAATAAACAGTAAACTAGCAGAAGCGACTGCAGTGAGTTCGATTCTCACTGGGTGCCCGGTTGTCATGACCCTCAGCGATTTTGTAGGTTAGCGGCCCCTATTTTGACAGCTATTGACCACAGTACACTCAGTTGTAAGAAACAAATCTAATTTTTTAAATTAGTCTTTTTTCATTTTCTTTTATTGAGGTATTTGTTAATGCCCGTTTAAAATTTATTTCGAAAATCAAAATAAAACATACTTTCAAACAAAATTATAAAAAAAAAACAAGTGTATTTGCTCTCAACTTTTTGCATTTTGTTTTTAGATTTGATATCTGCTTAGTTTGTATTTTTCTATTTTGTAACTGACCAAATAAATGTCTTCGCAACAACCGTGATAATTTGAGACGAAAAAAAAATACATTGTCCTCAGGTTTGTACAGAAACTACAACACAAGCTACATTTTTGAAGTTGTTGAAATTCCTGACAAATTCAAGCATGTCATAAACTAAAAAGCTAGATTTCTTTATAAGAAACATGTTCAGTAAAGCTTGCAAGACAAGAGCGTGTCTATTCTTCGCTGTAGCTATGAAAGCAAAATAAAACTGGAGGTTGAGTTGTGACTGCGTACGCTCGAACGCACAAAATTCTCTTGTTAAAATAATAATAATAAAATAACATTAAATATGATGATAATTTTAAGATCAGCTATAATGACAATGACACCTACAAAAAAAATAAATTTTGCTCCATTTACTTCACTATATTTTTTTTTTATGCGCGTGCTACGGAAATTTCCGAAATTTACCGAAAAAGAAATGCACTTAAAAACTTTTTGTCATTTCCTTTTTCTTTTGTTTTTTTATAAATTACTTTGTTCATAATTTAGAATCAATCTAAAATCCAGGTGACAAAACAAAACAAAAATAACTGAACAAATATTGTCTACTTTTTCTTTTTTAGTTAGATTTTTACTTTTACAAAAACTTTAAGTTCGCAACGAAAAAAAAAAAGAGAAGGAAGGCAGGACATTTTTTATACAATTTATGACCACCACTCAGATAGCTTTGTAGGGCCTGTAGGCTATTTCATTACTAATTAGTTTGCTATGTATATATTTTTTTATACTGACCTTCCTGATATATACATGTCCACTGAATTTATTGTCAAAGATATGACGCCCAACTTTTAAATTAAATAGCTCTCTCAATTAAACAGTTTTGTTTTGTTTTTTAATGCGTTTTACTTTTAAATAAGGTAAAAAAATGAAATATGTTTTTAATTTTTGACAGGGTACTTTTTAAAGAAATGATCCCAAGAAGAATGTGTCACGTCCAGACTTCAATAAGTAAGTTGTTGGAATTCAAATGAATGAAAAATGTTATTTTAACTAAAAATAAAAACAAATAAACTTTGAATTATTTTTTTTTATTTAACTATAAAAATGAACTTTTCATTATATTTTAACATTTTAAAAAAATATACCAAAATATTTTTGTATATAAATTAATTTGGATTGGCTGGTTTTATAGTCACATTTTGACAGTTATACTCTTCAGTCTTCTTCATGTACAACACAGAGTTCAGTGAACAAATAAAAACTCTAATCAACAAAAATGCTGACAACATTCTGAACAACAACAACAACGATAATTCCTCATCTCAAAATCCAGAAAAAGAAAGAAAAAATTAATTTAGCCATAATAAACTTGTTACATTACAATTAGCATGAAACATAACTACACAAAGAAAATAAACTAAATCTTTTTAAAAACTAGATTGAAAATATAAAAGGAATTTCTTTTCAGGGAGAAAAAGGTAGAAGAGAGAATGTCACTACTCTTATGCCAAATATTGAATAAGGCACATGAATAAAACAAGACTCAAAAGTCTGATGTGAAATTTGAAAGAAACAAACATTTATTACATTACCATAAAAACTATGTAACAGAATAGAAAGTTTACAAATAAATTGTAAAGATAAGACAAGATAACCAATTCAAAGAATAGAAATAGGGCACATAAAAAAAATATAAATTATTCAACTAACTTTCAATAATGAAAAATCTTGAGAAGGTACAATACAATTCCTTTTAAAAAAAAGGTTCAACATGCACATTTTTCCAGAAGGTACAAAACAATTCCTTTTAAAAATGGTTCAAAATACACATTTTTTCAAAAAAAGATACACTTACTTCATTGAAAGCCAAAAACTAAGAAGATTCACCAGAGTCATTTGGACTTTAACAAATTTGTTCTTTTTCTTGGACACAGATTATTATTATTACCAGAAATTTTTCACTTCACTGGTTTCCCTTTGGTTCTGCTTCCTTTTGTGTTTATGTCTTCATTTGCTTCTTACTTCTTCCATGAGAAACAGCCTAGTTTATCCACTGGTTACAGTCAAAATTCTTTTCTTTCTGGATCTTTCTAACTTCTTGTAGCCTTCTGTTACATTTTTGTACCTTCTGTTTTCTTGTGCTTTGTGGTACACCTCTTAACTGCAGTTGTTCTCAGGACCATCCTAATTCAGAGTGGTAGCCCCTATTAGGGTCCCAGCTATGGGCAAATAGGGAACCCCCCAAACAAAAACCAATAGTACATTTTTATAATAAAATGACCAATAATACATCTTTATAGTAAAACTACCAACAATACATTTTATGATCTACAAAATATATATTCAAAAACATACCTTTACTTTGAAAGTATAAAATTATGTACAAATTATCTGCTGTTGAAAGCATAAAATTACTTACAAAATATTTAGATTTTGATATTAAATAACCCATAGATGTTGATTTGCTGCCAAGCAAAATCAACCAACCAACCAACCCTCTGGTACTTTCTGAACCATCTGAATTTTTTTAATTTCTATTTTCTTGTGCCTTCTGAAATTTTTTGCTAACTCATATTCTTATATAGTCCCCAAATAGGCTCCAAATGGCTCTCAAATTTTTAATTTGCTTGGGTGAAAGTCACCCTTTTGATTGGTTAAAAAATACAAAGTGTATATCTTTCTGAGATTTGAAAATTAAATCACAAACCACCTGCAATGACCAACTTATTTTTAGCAGTTCTTTTTCAAGCAATTCTATTTTTAGAAAATTTAAAGTACAAATGTTTCACATCAACTTAATTAATTTTTTATTAACTGTCTGGCTAACTTTCAATCTTTTTAAACACTTCTCTTGCAAGTGTAAAAGACAAACCTAGACTATTATAATCTTTATTTATTCTTTATCTACACTTTTCTATTAATCATTTATTTAATTTATTTTTTTATATAGATTTTTATATTCTCCTCCCCCCACACTCAAGAGAAAGAGAAATAAACAAACTGAGCAACAAATAACATAAGTTAAACAAACAAATAAATAGACATAAGTTAACGGTTTTTTGCCGACATCATCAAATCCATGGTTTGAATAATTAGCTAAAAACAAGCATACAATATAATAACTTTTATAATCCATAGCCCAAATAAATAGTTTAAATACCCTACAAAAAAGATGACCCTTTATGAAGTCGTCAAAAAACAAATGTTACGGCAGTTTTTATATGCACAAATCCCTTTCATAAAGAAATAAAATAAAAAAATAAATAAATCTCCATAGACACGTAAACCAGACTAGGCGAATACATCTTCCATTTCAAATTTAGACACCCCCACCTTACCCTGACTTGACATCTATGAAAGTAACTCTATACTGATACTTATTATTAACACCCAACACATGCCTACCCAAGTTAAACAATCTGCCCTAGCTGTTACCATGGAAATTTTGATTTCAATTATTAAAACATGTAAATTTCAGAAATAAGTTATTCCAAAAAAAATTTCGCTTGAAGATGGAACAGAGCTTACTTTAACTCAATTTAATTCAAATAATTATATTGAAGTTTTCAGCTCTTGTTTTGAAACATGAGACCTCTTATGTCGTGAGTTGGAATCATATTTTTAAATAAATAATTATATATATATATATATATATATTTAGGCAGCATATATTCATTGAAATGAATAATATAGACATACAGAGAGTGGTGGGTAAATTGTCTCCATTTTATATTTTTAATTTCACACATGCACATTGTTTTTGATTTTGTTGCCTGCACAGTATACCAGGGTCAGTTGGGCACAGTCTATGAGAAGAAGAGCACCATGATGCAATTCACCCCACCCAAAATTTTGAAACAGCATGCTATACTGCTTGGCATTCACACTGGAAGCTCCCAATATGAACATTTCAAAGTGTTTGTGTGTCAATCTGAGGACAATGCAGAGGATTCAGAAAGAGATGGATGAGTCTAATGGTGATTAGAAGGTATGGCAGCTTGAAAAACCACTCTGATCATTCTGATAAGAAAAGAACCCCTGAATTTGTTGGTGAGGGCCTCAGACTCAACACAGAGGCCTAAATGCCTTGAGGAGGTAGTGCTGCCCTGGGTCAAGAAGGTGGCTGCTGAAAGACCCTATGTCTGGCAACAGGACCCTGCACCATGCCACACAAGCAGGAGCACCCAGTCATTGTTGTCAGATAATTTCTGCAACCACACCACACCTTTACATCTGGTCACCTAACTCCCCAGAGTGCAACACCTTTGATTATTATGTGTGGGGTGCAGTTGAGCAAGAGACCAAGAAAACTCCTTGTAACACCAAAGATGATCTGAAGGCAAAGATTATGGCAACATTCACCAATTTAAACAAGGAAACCATCCACAAGGTTCACATTCTAGCCTCTTTTCTAATCCTCATTCCAACTTTTATTCTTTGCTTTCAAATCTGGCTCCCAAAGCCTTGTTCCTTATAAGAGATATAGATATATTTTCTGACAAACAAGAGAGCTGGAAAATATAAAAAGGAATTTGACCACCATTATCCTATCCATGGTATGATAAAGTCTGGGGGTATCACTCTCAATTTGTTGGACCCTTGCTTCCAAAAAGCAGCTCCCAAAACCTTGATTCTTATCAGAAATATGAATATTTTCTAACAAATTAAATGGCCAGGAAATTTGTAAAGCAATTTTGGCAGGAAAAGTTCACAATATTTTCTGAGTCTCCTAATCTCCATAAATACAGATAATTTACACTTGTTTGGCAGTGAGTATTTGACAACCATCTGTGATAACATCAGGTCAGAGATAAAGAACACTAGTCAACTTCAAAACCAGCTTCAAGAAAGATCTACCTGCTGGACTGTAAAGGTAGAACATCAGCCCACTACTAAAAACCAATTGAGATCTGCCTCTTTGCAACTAGAAGATTTCTGTCACCAGCCTACTCACACAACTACAAAATTCGTATCTTCTGACAG
This sequence comes from Acanthosepion pharaonis, assembly GCA_903632075.3. NCBI lineage: Eukaryota > Metazoa > Mollusca > Cephalopoda > Sepiida > Sepiidae > Acanthosepion > Acanthosepion pharaonis. The sequence goes on along the minus strand of CAHIKZ030003744.1, from coordinate 4,102,782 downwards.
TTTCCTCTTCTACAAGAACTCTGAAGAAATCTGTGAGTGTTTTAACCCTTCAACAATCTACTCACTTAAAGAACTCTTTAGGCACTCAGAGAAATATTTTGAGCAAGCCTTTATTTTTTATGAACATTTTTTCTTCCTTTAAAGTTAATGGAATTTTCTTCTCCTTTCTTTCTCTTGTAATTGTATATCCTTTTATACTTTTTTTTGTGCATGTAAATAAACATTTTCTTTTTTTTTGTTGTTACACACCAAGCAGGGGTTTGAGTCTATTCTTCCACCCAAAATGAGACAATTGTCCACCCTAATCTTTGAAGTTGTTACTTTTTTCAATTTTATCACATTTTTACCTCAACCTTTTCATGTGGGAAAGCCAAGACAAATTTTTCATACAACCTCATGAATTTAAAAGTAGTACTAGTTTGGCAGCTAGGTCTCATAATTTTACAATTGAAATTGCCAAATGTAACCATAAGTTTTATTCTAATTGTTTCTTCTCTAACACTTCTCACTTATGGAAATCTCTTTCAGCTTAAAATTTAAAATAAAATTTTTGACTGATAAAAATACAATTTCTTCACATTCTTATGTTCATATATTCACATTGTCATTTGTCTTTCTTTTTTTTTACTGATAGTTCACACAATACAAGGCCCAAGGGCTACTCAAGGTAGAGAGTTACTGAGTGATATTATAAGGGATGGGAAGTGGGAAGTAATGCAGATGAGTAGGATAGATTTCAGTTGACCCTGGATGTAAACAGATCAAGATTGTAGGTGTCAAGGAAGCATCCTCTTAGGAGTCTGTTCCACAAAGAAACAATTCTGACAAAGAAGCTGTCTGACTGGAATGTGTTTCTTATCAAAGAATCACAAAGGGAATGGGGATGATTTGCCACTATGGACACAACATGATGGGTTCTAGCTGTGAAGATCCAACCAGGTGACACTAAGGAATGTAACTCATCCAAACATTTACCATAGTAATAACAACAGAGTAATGAAAAGCAGACAACATTTTGTCTTGAGATAAGGAGAATAATTCATCACCCAAAAGGCCACTTAAGCACTTTTGAACTCTGTCAAGTTTGGACAGTGAGGATTGGACAACACCAGCCCAGATATGGCAGCAATACTCCATTCTTGGCCTGATCTGACACTTATAAAGATAGAACAAGGCAGCAGGAGTTTGGTATTTTCTGGAGACATACACTGAACTGACCATTCATCAAGCATTTTTTAGGATCTCAAACTGTTTGGCAAGTAGTCAGAACATTTTAAAAACTAGTTTTCATCATGAAGCATGTCTTCAGCATTCTTCTACTAAAGCTTCCTTTTTAGATTTTACAATACCGACTAATAATAATAATAATATTAATTGGGATGGGATTAAGAAAATCAAGGAAGAGCAAGTACAGAAAGATAGTATGGAAGGAGAAAAGAGATAGTGTAAGAAAGCTATAAAAAATTGAATACTATGTGGAAGGGAAAAATAAAAAATATACATAGGGAGAGGGAAGGGATAAAGAAGAATTAAATACAGACTTGCTTGCTGGATATAATACCACCAAAATTTCACCAGATGTTTTTGCCAATGTGTTATAACTCACTCCTAGCGGTTATAATATTATGTCACAACTGACTTCAATGGAACTGTTCTGATTCACTTTGAGTTCCTTAAATAAGGCATCTTGCCTAGTTCATTTGTGTTACTGGGGGTGTCTTATTTATTCCCTTTTGAGATTTTTTTTCACTCGTAAATATTTTATTTTATTCCTTAGTATTCATTCCCTGCTCTTTCTCGTGAGTATACAATGTACTGAAATTTGAATTTCTTTTGTTATGGGTCAACCTCTAGTTTTTTAAGTATATTTCCTTTTTCTGATAATCATACTTGTATGTTCAATGAATTCTTGGGGTGTTGATATGTCAAAAATATCATACAGCACTTGTATAGGTTCTTCCTTTCTTACAGACCTTCCTTCAGTAAACCTTTCTTTGAACTGATTCCAATACCTTTTGCGTTCTCATTTTTTTCTTCTCACCATATATTTTCCCAATTCATGACTTTATTACACTGTCTTCCTACATTTCTTTTCAATTTTTATACACTCTGAAAAACACTTTTTTGCCATTTTGGAAAAATTTTGTGTTCTTTTTGTTATCCATTCTTATTCTTTTTGAGCTGGTGACAACTTGTCAAACACCGATTTAATTTTTCTTGCAAACATCAATTCTGCTGGTAACATGCCTGATGATGTATTGGGATTCAGCATTATCCAATATACTCTCAAGAATTTTTCCAGTACTTCTTTATTCACTTTTTCATTACTTGCTTTTTTCAAAGCTCTCTTAAACGTACCCACAAACCATTCAGCTTGTCCATTTGACCTTGGGTGATATGACGGAATAGTAATATCTTCAATCAAGAACATTTTACAAAATTCTTTAAATTCATAAGCAGTGAATTGTGTCTTGTTATCCGAGACTATGGTGTGGCGGACTTCACCACATTTATTTAACTTAGATTAGGAAACCAAACTGACGTGAAGAAAAAGAGGATAAGCCAAAGACATCATTACACATAAAATTTGTATTTAACAAGATTTACAAACAAGGATGTGAAAGAAAAGCATGCATTGAGTAAAACAAGAGTTGTCTCCCTTTAACTATCAATTGTTCCAAAGTTCACTGAAAGCAATAAGGTTGTAATAATTTCTGGTAATAAATGTTTTCAACAGTTTTGCTGTATAAGAAAAAATATTATCTGAGTATAGGGAATATTTAGCATGTGAGTGGTGGTGTGAATGAGAAGACTGGTGCATGATTTCAACTGTCGTAGATTGCTGTGGCAGCTGAGATCTCACTGGTTTACTAAGGGTTTTCTTTTCTTATATAGGTGGTCATCAGCTCCGAAAGTGCTGCGCGTGCAAACAATCTGATTGGTTGGCATTGACCAATCAGTGAGCGAGCTTTAAGGAGACTCACGAAAAGCTTCTGGGATCCGATTCTCCCAAAAATGTATGAAATCGACTACATGAAAATATAGCAATTATAAAATTGTCAGTAGTGTTGATTTACTATCCAATGAATGCTTGTGGTTGTATAATTTGAATTTGCATAAGTATGTATGTATGTGTGTGATGATGATCATCATCACAATGGCATCTGGAATGCCATATCTTGCAAATAGTTTGTGTCAAAAATTCACTGTAACTGTGGCAGTTGGTTTTTGCACTTACAAATGTCAGGCCAGTTAGTAAAGCTATCCACTACCACAAGATAATATGAACCATTTATTGGACCTGCGAACTCTATGTGCAGTCTTAGCCATGGAGTATCTGTCTTTGGTCAAGGTTGTAATTTTGTGGTAGCTGATTTTGTTACCAGAGCACAAGTTCTGCAGGCTTTTACTAATTTTTCAATATCTTAATTCATTTTGTTCCAATATACATAGCTTCTCATAAGAGATTTTATCCTTGAAGGTCCCAGATGTCCACTAGGAAATTCATTTAATATCCACTTTTGTAATATATGTATTACTACTCTTTTTGCAAACATCAGTACTCTGTCACATAGTGAGTAAGTGTTCAAGTCTCAATTGCATTCTAAAAATCATCTTTCTTACTTTCCTTTAGTTGATCTTTATTTTCGAAATAAACATGTCTTGATCTGCTTTTACTTTTATTTCTTCCAGGGTAACTGGTAATTCGCGTACTACATTGCATAATATATTTTTAATTTCTATTTCACTTTTTAATGCAGCAATAACAGTGTCCTTAAATGGTTCAGTATTTTTTGGTATCAATCTTGATAAACCAACAGCATGTCCTTATTTTTGGGACGGTTGGCATTCCGTCCTGAAATCGTAATTTAATAAGATGGTACCCCAACATTGTAATCTATTCACTACATGTAAGAATTCCTTTTTTCGAACCATAAATTGATAATAGACACTTTTAGATAATATATCATCCAGATAAGCAACTGTAAAATCACAATCTGCAAGTATCCATAGCTTGTTGAAATATAGCTGGAGCCACTTTTATCCCAAAAGGAAGTTGATTAAACTTATACAATCCCTTGTGCATATTTATAGTTATTAACTCTGAACATTCATCTTTAACCTGTATTTGCAAATATGCTTCAGAAAGATTCAGTTTCAAAAAACTTTTCCATCATTTAAATTTGCAAAAATTTCCTCTGTACTTGGTAATGGGTAGTTATGGGATTCGAGACATTTGTTTAACACTGTCGAAAAATCAGCACAAACACGAATTTTATTATTTTTTCTTTACATACACTGCTGGTGCTGCCCATTTTGAATGGTCAATCTTTTCAATTACACTTTTTTTTTTCAAGTCTGTCTAATTCTTCATTGACTTGATCAAATGCTGTGAACAGTACACTATGTTTCGGTTAAACATTGACGTTGACACTTTTTTCACTTGAAATTTCACTTTAACTTTGTAACACTGACCCAACTCATCTGACAAAACATCATGAAGACATTTTATCAATTCTTCCTTTACATTTTCGAATTTTTTTAAACTGATCACCGGTTCACCTACATCTTTGCATTAAATATTTATAGGTAAATCCCACAACTAAAATAATTACATCCAGTCAGTACCAAATAAGTTTATAGTATTTTTAACACATAAGCCTTAGACTTTACACACTTCCAACAAAATGAAACGTTACAAGTCATTTCACCAATAAAAAATAATCCAACACATCACAAGCAATTTTTTAAGTTCTTTTTAATATTGGTTTTCTGTTTGCTTTTATGCAGCTTGTGATATCACTACCAGTTATTAATTTTCATATACAAAAATTTTCTTTGGTTTACTGTAATTATTTTTTCTAATGCTGTGTACAAAAGTTTTCTGTAAGAACTTGTCCTTGTTCTAGTTTTACTTTTTATATCCTACTTTTTCACACTTCTAGCACTTTGAATTCTCCAAGATGTAAACTTCCACATCTGAAACATGAATTATTTTTTCTTTTTCCACATTTTTCTTTAGCATATATGTATGTGCATTCTTTTTCTTCAATTTCTTTCATATTGCATTTAGGATTCTCTGGCATTCAACCAATATTTCTTGTAGTGTTAGTTTTTGTTTCTGTTCAAGTTCCGTTAGAATTCTAGCACATATTTCTGTGTCTTTTTTCACCATTAGCCCTTGAATGAAAATTAATCCTTTAAACATATCCAGAGTCAGTTTGTTTAATTTGAATCTTTTACACTGCTTGTCAACAATTCCAGCATATGTGACAAATTCTTTGTTTTCTTTTTTTCATCAGATTCACACACTTCCAATGAGTATTCAATAACAAACTTTTCTCGCTAAAAATTTTAATCAGAATATTTACTGTTTCTTCAAAGCAAATTTTTCCTGTTTTTTTGGTAGTGAAAAATTACAGTATTTTTCATGTTCTACCAGTGCTAACTTTCTCAACAAAAATCTCATTATTTTCGCTGCATTCTTCTCTGAAAATTTGCTAGTATTTTCTAAAATAAATAGAAATGGTAATTCCATCATTTGAATTGTATATGAATTATAAGTAAAAAGAGTGAGTTGATATCATATTATTAATGGACATTTATTCCAGTTGCATGTTTGTTTTAGATAAAGCCAATAACATTTTTATTATATATTTATTCATTAACGGAAATTATATTTCATTATTATTATTCATTATTGATCAACTGTTTCATAAAGTGTTGTAGCATACCTACGTACGAATGAAAATGGGTATGTTCACATCCACATAAATATAGTGGTAAATATTGTATGTTGGTCTGCAGATGGAGATTCATTGTGGAATTCACTTGACTCACTTCTAGCAGTTGATTACTTCTATGCACTACTGGCAAATCTTATATGTGTTGTTCTTGTCCTAAGTATTATTGTTCATTACCAACCTCCCTGTGATTATTCTATTCAGTAACCTTCCCTAGGTTACAACATAAAGAATGTGAAAATCAAATTATAAACAGGAAGTGACAAATTTATTTTTTTATTTTTTCCAACTGGAAGAAAATCTATTATATCTTTTTAAATGTATGAGTTCAATTGTTCAAACAACATAAGGCTGTTTTTAGTTCATACATAAATTCTGTGAAGAAACAGATCACCAATCTCAAGAATTTGAATTTGGTTAGTCATCTTTTATAACCCAAAAGAAACTCAATAATCTTTCTAACACACTATAGTTTCAGCAAAAATTCATCATTAGCAAGATGAAGTTAAATGCTGATCATGTGATCAACTAAAGGAAAATATATCTGAAGTGTGCAATTAAAAATGTTAACTATTCATACAGTAAAAATTGACAAATACTGAATGTGAAAGGCACATCAGTTAAAATATGCACAAAGTAATTTCAGAATAAAAAATTCTAAAAAAAAAAGCAAAAAATAACTGAATTCAATCTATTTATAAAGGTACATAGTGAGTGCAAAATAATAATAACTCTCTTCACCCACTCTATTCAACTTTGGAGGGCTGAGGAAGAAGAGGGAAAGGAATTCACAAGCCTATGTGAATTTTTCTTTGCACCAATGAAAACCTTGCCTTCACAGAAATTGACCAGTGAGCTGAAAAAAAAGGAATTTGCAAGCCTATGTAAAATTTGCTTTTAAGCATGTAAACTTGTGAATAAATAGCTGATTTGTTAGAAAATACCCCTGTGTTTTCTTGTCATTATCATCCTTCATTAATCTTCCTGGTATGGATAAATCAACTGTTCATTTTAACCTTTAGGCCCCAAATCACTATAGATATACCAACTCCTAAAAAGACTTTGATGTACTGTTTATTGATTAAGTTTGGTTACTTCTACGCTAATACATGGTGGTATTAGCTTACCTTATCTACTTTGCAACAAAAAATATTTTCTCACAAATTTTAGTGGGGGTGGGGATAGCACACTCTACGCACCCCCAGACACACCCCTGATATGTTCTAACTTTAAATAACCCTCAAAGGGTTGATAACTAAAAAATAATCGACATCATTATTATATTCTACTCTTAACTAGTCCCATTAATGAACTATTCACATTACATTTTTCCTTTCACTAAAATAACTAATTTTATCCATCCATATTTTCTATCTATAACAATATCACATTTACCTGATGAGATCTATACTAAAATAGAGAACGTATTTTCTTTTATGAAAATACTTACTTGACATCCTTTAAAATATTTTTATGAAAATATATTACATATTCATTTAATAAATTCAAATATCAGTTAAAATATATGAATTCTGACAAAATTAACTTTTGTCAGAATACATATATTTTGACTTGTTTATGATTATAAATTGTATTAAATAATTCTGTTGCAGTAAAGTATTAAAACTTCATTGTTGATGTTTCTGGGATTTTATTGTTAGAATTAAATTAAAACATACAAGTTTAAATTTATTTTTAAAAACTTTTTATTGTCTATTTTTTTGGAGAAAAATATATTGATTTGGTTCTAAATTATTAATATATCAAGTAGTTTTCACAATAATAAAAATAATGAAATTATTAAATTATTTATTTATTGGATTTTTTAATACATTTTTTTTAATTTTTAAATTTGTTATTTTATTATAATATTTTTTTTAATGCTGTAAAAATAAACCTTGTTGGGATTCGGCTGACGACCGCCGCTTGCATTAAGTACTATGAGAATTGGTGAGACTATTATGGGATACCATCCATCCGGGAACTTTGTAAGAACCCTGCCGCCGTGTCCGGCTCGAAGGAAGGAAGGCGCACATGGTAGTTACTTAGAGGGTGCCAACGTGCCCGTATTATCTTTATTTTCTTTCTAGTTTTGTTCTTTTATCATCTTCATGAGTTAGGCAGCAGATTGGACGGGGCTGATTGGAACCAAAAAAGATATCGTCTTGTTAAAAACCAAGATAACTGTAACTAAGGGGGATAAACTTAAACCGCTGAAAAATTATGGGTATCAAAGTTTTACAAGAGTTTTTAGAAGCACACTGCTCGAGTGCATGTGTTTCAGTGGATTTACTAAAGATCTCTCGTGGATTTGTACCAAAACGTCGCCTCAAGTATGGAGAATCTGGCCGTTTTTGTCTTGTTGTAGATGCAGAGAGTTGCCTAGACCGCCTCTATGGTGGCTTTTTCTCTGATTGGGTATGTGGTGGACAGTGGAACCGCATGACATGCTTCCTTTCCAGCTTAGTGCAAGCTTGCCACAGTGCCAACATGGAGTTAGTTGTCTTCTTCAACGGTGCTCTGGAAAGTCAAAGTTTAGACGATTGGTCTACCGAGCAGCACAATCAAAGAAAGAAAGCAAACTTAGTGGCTAAGCATGTCAATAACAAGGGTACTCCACCACCAAAGGTTTGGTGGACGCCGCCCGTATTTTTAAGGGGTTCTCTCCGTATGGCTTTACGCCAGTTGAATGTGACCGTTGCTTGTTCGATGGACGACCACCACCAAGAAGTGATCGGCTATTGCCGAGAGCATGGACTACAAGGGATTATAGCTCAAGATTCGATGTACGCAATATTTGACCCACCGCGGTATTTCTGTTCCAATAACCTCAAACTTACTTACAAAGGCTCACTAGAAACTAAGGAATACATCATGGACGACATAGCTAAGTGTCTCAATCTTCACCTTAGTCGCTTTTGTCTGTTTGCTGCACTATTAGGTGAGTTTTTATTTACCTCTATATTTGTTGTTATTTTTTATGACTACTGCTACTGCATAACAATATATCGAATTATTTTAATTTCATTATATTAAAATATTTGCTGAGTTTTCCACGGTTTCTTTCCGTGCATTTTTACCTTGTTTTTATTAGATTTTCTGAATATATTACAAAATTACTGAAATAATTAAATTCCAGTAACAAGGCAATATTCCTACTGTAGTTCAGTCAACAATATTGAGGGCTTAACACATTTTAAATTAAAAAAAAACATTATTCAATTAAATAATTATAATTTTTCATTCAATCTCTAATAGTTAATACCAGACTTGGTGTATTTCTTGAAATTTTTTTGTTGAGGGTTGATTTTAGTGATTAGGCTAATCAATACACCGGCCACCCGAAAAAAAATTCTTCCGTGGAACGTACTTGATCTGAATTAATTTCCGATGTCTGCTTTAAATAATTATGGAATAGTTATTGACATCTAAATATATTTTTCTCTTAATTTTCATTTTATATCTTTGAAGATATATTTATTTATACCTAGCATTGATTTAGGGGTGTAACCACATAAAAATCCGTAGTTCTCTGACCTGCGCCTTTGCTCTTCACTAAATTTTGTTTGCCATAACGCAGTTGTCTGCCCCTTATTTTTTTTATTTCTTATTAATCGCCACTAAAAGGCTGATTTCGACATTTTCTTACTATTAATTTTTTTTCTGAAAGAAAAAGTTTTGTTGAACTCATTATCGTTTAAACAGATTTTTAGATTAATTTCAGATTGTGTTAAATTAAGCAGTCAAACAAAAGTTTAATTTGTGGTTTGATTATATCAGAAAATTAATAACATTAACTTGCCTTTGCCCTCTTAGAGAGACCTTTTTTTGTTTTATTTTTTAATTTTTTATATTCTGCTGCAAATACAATGATCGGCTCTAGGTATTATGTTGAAATTGCGTTCTGTAAATTACACTTGTTGGTTTTACTTTGGTTGCTGAAGAGTTATTATCATCATCATCATCATCTACCCGTGCTGCCTTATGTTTCGTCAAGGGAGGAGATTCGGATTGACGCCTGCAATACGTAGTAACTGATTTTATTTTAGATGTACCTTCCATAGAAAATACTGTCAACCCACTGAAGTGTTTAAAGCTCAGGTGGTGTTTTTAGAATCGCTTGTTTTTTTGTTGTTTTTTTTTGTTGTTGTTTGTTCTACTGATTACAGCTTTGGCAAAACTTTTGTTTACTACAAAGAAAACTTCATTTCAATGCCAAGTCTTTACTTTAAATAATTTTGATTTCGCTCTTAAAACTTAAAAAAAACGCTAATAAACAGTATTCTCTCGTTGCAAACATTACACGTGGATTTAAAAAACTTAAATAAGTTCTGTTGTCAGCATTACTATCTTTTAAAAGTAAAACATTTATGACAGTTTTTAAAAATGTTTTAATAAAATTTTGTTGGATACGTTGTTTTTATTATTTAATGATTGTTTAAAAAGCATTGTAGTTGCTCCGAATGCAAACTTTGTAAAGTTGAAGTAAGTAATTTATGGTCTTAATCTAAAAATACCTTTCCTTGTTAGAGAGCAGAATAAGACTTTTAATTTAGATGAATGATGGATTCACATTTTTTAGTCTTTATTACCCTTTAGTTTGCAGTTTGCTAGCTTTTCTTTTCAAAATAGTGTATAATAAGTGACTTGACATTTTTTATTATTCCTTCAAAACAGAAGCATAGGAAATTAGAAGTTTTAGTATTTTTAGTTTCATTTTACTTCCCAAATAGCCTTTTTATTTTCAAGTAGGCATTAAAAAGTAAAAACGGTTATACTTGTAACCAGTGTATCAAATCATTTCAAAAAAACATTTTTATAAATAGAGAAAAGTGAAAATACATGAATAAAATTCTACAATCATTCAAGCTTTTTTTTTTATATATATATAATAAAGAACGAAAATTATTGCACCAAAATACTGAAAAGTAAAAATCCATAAAGTGATAATAAAACTTAATTTTTAAAATTAAAAACATTCCACACTGCTAACTACAGTATTTTTAACTAAAAACTATTAAAAAGAAGACTATAAAAATGTATGTTGATTATGAATTGTTACTTCTGAGAAGAACTCTTAAACGGAAATACTGTGAACTTAAATCTGTAAACAAATGTGACCGAGTAAAAATGACTTCCTTTTTTCAAATTAGCCCACATTTGACTTCACACACTCTTCTATTCAACGTTATAGCCAATAATGTAATTAAGTATAATTTATGTTTTAAATTTCTCTTCCATTGATTGACAATACTAGTTTACATAAGCTGGAAAATATTAACACAGGTCATTACAAGAAATCTCTTTGACCTGAAAAACTTCTCAGATGTCTTCCATCATATCTCCCTATCAAGATATTATGTTCTCATTTTTTCTCTCTCAAAACTAATTGTAAGAACCATCAACAATAGGGCATTAAAAATTATGAGAGATGACATTCTGATTTGCAATTATGAATAAAAATACTAAGTTTATTTTATCAGCATGAATAATATCTATGATTGATTAAATTCCATAGTTCTAAAATAAACTTTAAAAAAAGCAATCTATATCAAAGACTTAATTTTTATGAACATTTTAATAGGAATGCCTATTATTGATATACCTTTTTCTCCAATGAAGCCTTGATGTATTCTTAAGTAATGTATAAAAATATTCTTCTTTCCAAATGAAAATATTATAAATCTTAAGAAAATCAATTCTACTCTTAAAATTCTCAACAGAAACCTTCAACATTAAAACTCTGAATTGTTTCTATGTTAAATTTAATAACCTGTAACATGCCTCTATTTTTATTTTTTCAAAAAAGGAGAAACAACTTCAATAATGGAAATCTCTTTATACTATGAACTTATAACAAATTCTAAAATGCTGACTTAAATTTTAATATTGTCAGTATGTTATATAAAATAATTTAATCTTTGTCAAACTTTGTTTTCAAAATGCTCAGTTTGCTACAGAAACTCAAATATACAAATAAATGTCTAGAAATTACCTGGCCATTCTCAAAATAGTCTGCAAAGTTTTTTTTTTTTTTTTTTTTAAAGGGGTAATCATCAGTTGCCTTAATGTTTTAATCTCCTGTATCATCTAAAATCTCCCTTCAAAAGTAATGTGATGTTTTACCAAAATATCTTGCACATGACAAGAACAGGCAGTCAAAATATTGAAAATGGTTGGATATTCAGAAAAATCTATGAAATCTCCAGATCTTCTGAGTCTAACATTGTCAGTTGCTGATTGCCTTTGTTGCTCACATTCAAAACAAATCTAGTGTCACTGACAAAACTAACCTGACCGTGCGTCTCAAAAACGACCTCCAATCGGTTGTGAACTGGGGCAGGAATTGGATGGAACAAATACATTGAGTCAATTGCTTCGTCCACTGCAAGGAAAGTTAGCTCCCTGTGCCGCGCCAGGAAATTTTTCTCCCCGGAATCAATCCTCCAGATCTGCAAATCAACAACTTGCCCTTGCATGGAGTATTGCTGCCATATATGATTCTGTTTGCCTCAGGGTTCTTGATAGGCTCCAGAGGTGGATATGCAATATAATTAGCCCTGATCTGGCATCTCGTCTACAGTCACTTTCTCACAGACGCGTCGTCACCTCTCTCTGTCTGTTTTACAAATACTTTCATGGCAATTGCTCCGAGGAGCTGCATTCGCTGGTTCCCAGACTTCATTAGTTCAAGCGCCCTACAAGGCTGGCATCTTGCTCTCACCCCTTCACTGTCGAAACTCCTAAATGTAGCCGTCTCTTCTACTCCAATATCTTCATGTCTCGCACCTCTCGCCTGTGGAACTCCCTTCCCTATTCCAGTTTCCCTGAGAGCTATAATCTCCAGCTATTCAAATGTAATGTCAATCAACATCTCCAGTTGCCTTGATCTAGCCACTACTCTTCTCTTCATCCTTTCTTCTATCACTCCTATCTGATCTTGCTCCAAATTTTCTGTAACCACTTGCATTCTAGTGGCTTCCCGCCTTGCTTGGGGTGAAACGCTTAAAAAAAAAAAAAAATTTGGATTTCTGACCAGATTTCAAGTGTTTGTACCAAATTTAATCTAAGCTTTTCTCATTGAATCATGCATATGTTTTTCTTTGTTTTGTTTATCAGTACAGTGTTCACTTAGTTCTGGTTATTATTCATACTGTTCCAAATATGACCAAATATGACCGTCTCTAATCATTCTCCTTGTGTCTATTTGCTAGTCTTCTTCTTGTGCCCTGTTTAACATTTAATTTTATATCTTGGCTACCTTGTAGAAAACACATTTTAACATATAAAGGGCATCTTAAATGAATATAAAAGTTACATTGTTTCTGTAAATATACACTTATTATGCATGATGTTATTTTGCATTTTTATAAAGTCTTTTTTTCTTTTAAAAAATGAAATAATGAAGGTAGTAGCAGATTTTCTTCACTATACATTGTCTTAGTAACAATTGCTGTTTTACATCTAGTCATTAAACATAGCTTAGTTTTGGCACAAAGCCACAAGTTTAGGATCACTCAGTGAGGATCTCCTCCTGTACCCAGTAATGATAAACAACAAGGCTAGCATACTAACCATTGCACTTTAATGAATCACCTATAGATTTACATTTAGAGAATGTCAAATTGTTTAGGCATAAAATGAGTTTTGGTTACTCCAATACTGGACTTGATTTTGATCAAATTCATTCATTCTTTTAAATTTCTTATTTCATTGTTACTCTACAATGCAAGTTATTTGAGGATGTAAGATTTTATTATGCAACTTATTCCTCCTCTTCTAAATATATAGCATAATGGATGATATTTATTAATTTAAGATATGTAAGGATTGCTATTGGTTATAAGAAAGATAATTATCAAAAGCAAAACAAGATATTGTAAAATTGAATGATTGGAAAAGAGATTTCAAAAAAGTTCAACAGATCAAAGAACAATAAAAAAAAAAATGGAAATATTGCTAAGATAAAACCTGACAAAGAATACTGCAAAAGGTTAAAAAATTAGTCACCATTTTAATTAAAAATCATAAATAACATAAGTTTGTTGAAGAAATACATGAGAACTGATTATTATATAATGGATACTAGTAATTTTTAGTGGTGAATGTAGAGCTATTGATGAGGCTATAGGTTGGGTCTTTTATTGAAATAGTCAATGTGGCTAAGTTCATTACAGTGTGAAGGTGGAGTAATGTTTTGAGCTTGTATTACAGACATTAAAATCAGTGATGTTGGTGCTAAGATAAAATGCAGAATTATTGTAAGTTCTTTGATAAGATGGTTTTTGAGTGCTAAGCTTTTAAATTCTATAGAATGCAATACAGTGCTCTTTCATATTGCACAAAACTGATTACACACTTTTTCAAACATGGTTTCAAAGGCACCAAATTAAATGGGCCCTCCAGTCTTTCCAGATATTGATCCAATCAAAAATTTCTAATTTATCATTGAGAGATATATATGGGAATGGAAGCCAATATTCAAGCAAAGATCATTTTTGGGAAATACTAAAAACTGATGCAGTGTTAAAGTTGAAACTATAGAAAAAGTGAACAAAATCAATGGATGAAAGACTGATAAAGTTTATAAAATATCTAGGAGCACATATTAACCATTAGCACTCTGTATTATTAATATTACTTCACTTTCCACTGCATTCTTTTTCAAGGTCTCTCAATTGTATTATAACCTTATTGTTAATTTCTCTCAAAGGTGTTCTCTGTTGCTAGCAACACAACTATGAAATTCAAACAAATTCAGATTCAGGGATTAATCACCTTCAGTGGCAGAATAAACTTTCAAAGATAAACAGTGATAAAAGTTAACAGGTAAAATAATGGGACAATTTATTCATATATGTGGGATGTTGTATAAATGTTTATCAGCTATATCTTTTAGATTTATTTGTAAATTAAAAAAATATTTTGCGTAATAAAACCTGACACCTACAAAATATATCCTTGGTATTTTTACTAATGAAAGATATAAGCTGAAACACACATTTATCTATTGCTCATATAAGAGTATCCTAAAAAATTTTACCAACATGAGTTGCTCAATACCTTTTTTTTTTTTTTTTTTTTTCTGGAAATTTAACTATATTAATATATAATTAAGACTACATATCCCTTGCCCGTTTTATGTGTGTATATCTTTTTCTTTTTGCATTAGGAATTCACTTTTTGATTAAGTAAAGGTTTAATTCTTTACAAAGACTTAATTTGCCATGTATATTCATGTGTAAGCCAAATTCGTGTATAATACAATCCCCCGAATTTTTTTTTTTTTTTTTAACATGAATTCCCCCCTCCCCAATTACCTGTGTGACCCCACTATATTTATTTTTTTACATAAAAAAATGGTAAAAACTTGCACTATACTCAAGTTTAACTTAATGATAGAAAATGCATTTATTTTACACATTTTTCATCATAATTTTCATTGTCAGTGCCCTTATTCCAATGTTACTATGTTAAACATAAAATGAAAATATCCAGACAAAATTCAGTTAATAACTGTCAGGTGGCTATTGGCTGATCCATTTGGGTATGTCTGTGTCCACAAGTTCTCAATTTGAACAATTTTTAGTTATTTGGGCACATTTTTGGACGTGGATTAAGCCCAAAACTTTCCAGCATTCTATCATATCTCCTTATTACAGCATAGACAAAGAGTGATGTTTTTTATTTTTATTTTAGTTTTACATACAAGAAAATATCTGAATTCCATTGTGTTGTGATTGTCAAAAGGTGTGTGTGATCTATCATTTTCATTCCCCTGGACATTACCTAGATTAGAGATCCTAAAATTTAAGGACAAAGCTATAAATGTTTTTTTGTTTTTTAATGAGGATGTAATGCATAAGATAAATCCAGTTCTTCACTAGGCTATCTGTTCAAAGATTCAAAATTCCAGTGACTAATCAAATTTGTATATTGGCCATACCATTCTATAATTTAGATTAACTTGTTAAAGTGCTGTTTATAGTGTTGAACAGACAGTTAAGTATTGGTATTTTTATTAATATGCGCCAAATACTCAACATTTTTTATTAATATGCACCAAATACTCAACATTTTTTATTAATATGCACCAAATACTCAACATTTTATAAAACTGGTTCAGATTTTAGAGATGCTTTTATAAAGTGAAAAAAATGTTAAATGCGATTTTAAGGTTTTTCATCCTAATAATGGCAAGAATCCCAAACATTTAGTCAATACCTACACTCTTTGAATTCATATATATGTGCTTGTCTGTAACCAAAAAAAGCTAATTAAAATATTAAGCATTCTTTGTCTATGGTCTTCACAAAATAAGCATTAACAGGTGATTACTATCCAAATGCATATATGTAAAGTAAATTTTGTTAAAGTTAACTATGTCAGTGGATGTTTTATTAGAACCAGCCTATTTTGCTGCAATTACTTGGTTAGTTCTATGTAGAGTGAAACTATTTTCCCATCATGTTTCTCAGGTAGGATAGGTTGAATTATTTGTTTAATATCATTTGGTCTTGTGACTTTTGTTGTGAGAGTGTGAATAAATAACTAACACCATTGCCATGTAAAACAATTGTCTTTAAATTGGATGAACAACAAATTTATTGTTTAATAGCAATACTCAGCTGTATTAATCTTACTAAATTATTTTGAAAATAATTTTGAACAAAAAGTATATTACAAATAATTTTATTAATGCATTCATTTTTAGATAGCCATAGCTATGTTAAATTTGCAATATACTTCTAAGGTGGATGTTTATAGAAGCAATTTATGGTTTCCTTTTATTTCTTTTTGCAATTTAAAAAAGATAGCCATTCAACAATATGAAAAGATGCTTATCAAAGCAAACAAAATAGATTGCCAATAGCAATTGTATGACTCTGAGCAGAATCCCACTTCCTCCAGAAAATCACCAAAATTCTTAAAATGTTTAATTTTAAAATTAAGTATTCGATTTGTATCACACTTTTCAAATTGGATGATTTAGTGCCATTCTACACTTTATAAATCAAATATTTTAATGTGTAATTACATTTTGATGTTTTTACTAATATATCTTGTCAATACTCATCACAAAATCATGTTGTATAAAGCATATACTTGCTTTTTCTGCTTTTTAACTCTTGTATTATTGCTGAATCCTTAAATAAGCTGGAGTTATTTTGGCAAATAAGAGTTAGTAAGTTTTCAAAAAAATCAGATAGTAACACTTTTCAAGCTTGATTACAACCAGTATTTAGCTAGCTTCTTTTTTTTTTTTTTTTTTTTTTTTTTTTTTTCAAAAGCAAATTTTACAATGTTGAAATTTTCAAAATCCTTACTGATGCGATATCTGCATTGTCATAATATCAAAATTTAATGATATTGTCAAAGTTAAGATGATTCCTTCCCCTCTTCCTCTTTTATTATTCTGTGATAGTTATTTTACTTTAACTTTCCTTGTAATGTTATTAAAACAAATTTTGCTTTCTTATTTATATCGATGACAACTGGTTAGAAAATTATAAATGCTCATTTGAATTTTTTTTTTTTTTTTTTTTTCAAACAGAATTTTCTTTAGAATGTTTCACTTAAATTTCTTTAAAAATCTTCTTTTTTTTTTTTTTTTTATATGCTTTTTTTTATTTTTCAGGAAATCACATTCTTTCTGATGAAGACCTTGTTGAATTTTTCAAAGATGAAGTTTATAAAGCAACTGAGGGAAAACCAACAAAGGTAACTGTATTTATAAGTTTGAAATATACACATAAATAATAATTTTGGCTGATTTCTTCATATCAATTATAAATTTAAGGAATTGCCATTTATCTCCTTGAAGGATTATTTTAAATTGTTGAATACATACTTTAGA
Organism: Acanthosepion pharaonis; assembly: GCA_903632075.3. NCBI lineage: Eukaryota > Metazoa > Mollusca > Cephalopoda > Sepiida > Sepiidae > Acanthosepion > Acanthosepion pharaonis. Next base: position 4,085,181 of record CAHIKZ030003744.1, on the reverse strand, counting down.
TATCAATTATTTAAAAATATTACTTTTCAAATGCAAGACAAACTATCAATGCTGTGATGTCCTAGAGACTAGTATCCCAGAAATTGATTCTTATTTATCTGAATTGAATATAGCATTTCTTATAGTTTCTCTGTTCTCTCTCAAGAAGCTTTCCAGTTGATCAGTTACTCTCTTTGGGGTTTTACAAACTGATATATCATCTTTCATTAATGGCCAATATGCTGAGGTATTGAAGTCTAAATAAACTAAGCTGATTGTGATGTCAGAATTTTATAACTCAGAAATACATCATAAGACTTAACATATTTTAAATGTTTAAAATAATTTCTAATGTCCTAAAGTTTTATGAATTGTAAGTACAACTTTTTTTCTTCAATTAAACAGCAGCATAACTTAAAGTATCAATACATTTTGATGAGTGTTTATCTTTTCAAGACTTCATTCCATGAAAGAATAATTGAACCACTGTTTTGTAAGATTAATCACTTCAAATGATCATCTGTCAGTTATTTCAAAGCAATAAATATGCTATTTTCATTTTAGTATTTATTATCAATGTTTAAATTTCAAAATATTTCTTTATTCATTATATAAATGATTAAAATTGTCCTAAAAAAATAAATAAAAAATATCTTGTAATGTAAAAAATCATCAGTATTTAAAAAAACATGACATGTAATCATACAACTCTAAGAGATACTACTAGATGCATGTCACTGATGAATAAAAATCTAAAAGGGCACTGTAAACTCCTTATCTTTGCATCCCAGGGACACACCTTAATTTTCTTATGGAAAAAGATATATTGTACACAACCAACCTGCAACAGATATAGGATAGTAAAAGGAATTTTTGTTTGTTGCTACTAAACAAAGACAACATTCCAAATGATGCGTTAATGTATAATTTAAAATATATATATGTAACTGAGTGAATCTTTTATCAAATAAACTGATAGATATTGATGGTAATTAGTAGATATATTTTTTTAACCATTTTGTTGTGCAATATATTATAAAACCTGTTTTGTTGTAGGAGAGGAGATATATTTATGATTAGCTATGATAATATATACTCAACTTTGTAGTATCCGTTCCAGTTGACATGATAGTCAAATAAGTAGAAACCTGTCAGACTAATGTCATTTTCCTAGTTTCAAACACAACTACCAACCAAGTATGCAAATAAATATAAACTTTAATTAATGTATTTGTCTTCACGTTGGGGAATGAAACTGACAAAACTTTCCTGGGGAATACATTACTTTATTTAAACAATCTAAAATGTGTTCCAGAGGGCTGATAAAACCAAGCCTCTTGTAGAGATACACAGGCACATCTAAAAACATATTTAGTCAAGATAGTAAGGAAAATGTCAGTAAAAACAAGCATTTTGTGTTAAAAAATAATCTTACTTTTCAAAATAAACAAATTTTTAATCATTAATATTTGAATATATCTTTTGCTATAAAAATTTATTCCCTCCCTATTCTATTTCCTCTTTCTCTGTGATCTTCACAATTTTTTTTTTTTTTTTTTTTTTTTTTGCTTTCCTTTTACTCTTTCCTTTGTTTTACAGACATTAGAAAAATTGACTTTCTTTCATCCCCAAACTACACACTTTAAATTTAGCTCTGATGAAATGAATGACAACATGATTTTGTGATGTTCAAAATTTGCATCATGCTTCAAACAAATCTCATTTTCCCCAAGTGAACATTGGAAGGAAATGTGATGAGGATGCCAATGAAGAAAAAAAACCCACTGCTGGCCACCATACTCCTGCAGCTGGATTTTCTACTTTTTCTACATCTGAACCCCTTCCAGAGCCTACTTGGAAATTCAGGAGTAACTCAACATAGTCTGTACTTATGTCTGCTTCCTCTTTTACCGAATCTAATTAGTCTGCACTCTACTTCTTCATCCAGAAAAATAAAAGCTAACTTTTCTCAAGCAATAGCTCACAAAATACAAATGCCTTTGCTTTTTAGATGAAAACTTCATGTGCTGTGACATTTGTACTAAATATAACAAAACCAGTACATCTCTGCATCGATCAAGTAAATGCACCAATGGTGTAATAATGATGTTTACTTTCTATATAACCTTAAACAAAAAGTTAGGGAAGAAAACTCCCATTACTAGAAAGTGTGATAACTGTCAACTTGTATTATTTGCTGGAAAACTGTTTTAAGAAAAATATTTTATAAATTTCAACCAGTAATAGTACTAACTGATCGATCAATGAATTCCAAATGTTTCCCCTGTAGAAACTAATTTTACCATTGTCATTAATTGCTTAAAAATTATTTTACATTTTAGGTACAAAAAGGTTAGAAGATAGACTCTGAAAGGTCCCAATGAAAGATGCACAGTTCTTAGATAAGGGTAATCGAGGCTTGTTTTGTCATGATGGCTACACAGGGCCTATTAATAGGTATCCCAAACTAAAATTTTGTTTTATATATATATATATATATATATATATATATATATATATATATATAAAAAAACTTCTTTTAATACAGGTATAGAGAGCTAGACAAAGCATAAAAACAATGGTACCAAATTTATGTTGATAGCTCAATTTGCCACAAAGTTATGGCTATTGTTTATCAATTTTCCACCTTGTGTGTTATTGTGCCAGAAACCAAATTCAACAGTGTATAACTGAAGATGCAGGCTTCAGACTAGCTAAAAATCATTATAAATGTAATGTCATATAGGTAGTCTTGGAGCAAAAGAAATATAATACTAATGGAATTGATAATTATTAGGTCAGACATGCCAAAACATTGGGGAAAATTGCATTCTCAAAAACAAAATAGTTAAACATATCACAGAAGTTTCATTTCAATAGTGAATACTCTGTAACATCTTATGATTTATAGCACAACAGAAAAGAAATTGGGGGGGGGGGGGACACTAGTACATCAATAAAAAAAAAAGTCGACTCTTATTTACACCATGTAAAAACAGTCAGTGCAGTTTGCCATTTGGGCAAAAACAGATCAAAAGAATATTATTCATGACTTGCCATAAAAAAGGTATATCCATTGGAGGTGTACATGTGTAGTATATTGAGGGGAATAAACATATTTTGTATATTTCTGTTGTCGGACAAAGTTTGATACCTGTTTGTTCAACATTAAATCTGACAATTACATTTGACTGAATTTATTGAGTGGCCTAAGAAAGTTGATGATAATGAAAATGATGTGACTGAATTTATTTTTATATGATTTATTTTTTATCGCTAAAGTTTTAGTCTCTCCTTATACATGGGTCTTTCTCTTATTCTTCTCCTTCATTACAATATAATTTAAGTTACTGAAATGAAAATGTCACCTGTTGCACAAAAATAATTGCTAAATACTCTATAAAAATAAAATCACACATACTCCAAAAGAATTTATAATTATGTAGATTATTCATTCTACTTCCAAATAATAACGATTTTGTTGGAAATCAAATTTATAAATTCTGTCACTAAGCTTATGTGAAGTGGTTACTCAAAATATATGCATATTAATTAACATTAATTGATAATTTCACAATTTATAAAACAAAATAACTCGCCTTTTAGATTCAATAGATTTCTATTTGGAGAAATAATAAACTTCACGTTTACAATATGGGTATTTTAAGAACTTCTTTATCTATGATTTGATAAAACATGGCTTTGATGTCCATTAAAGAACTCAACTTATCCTTTATACACAACTTAAGAAAAAATGTATTTTCTAAAAATGAACTGCTCAGTCAAACAATGTTGGATGTTTGGATAATATTGTGAATTCTAAAACCTTTTTTAGCAACAAAATATTTAGAAACTTTTGAATTAAAATCAGAAAGATGATATTTCAATATACTAATTTTTGATTCCAAAATGTCCTTTTTTTTTTTTTTTTTTTTTTTTTTTTTTTTTTCTCTCCTAGATATATAGTAACCTTCGACAGTTTTACTCTGGTACTCCGTCTGTTTCCATAAACTTATTTGTTAACTGTCTGAAGTAAAGCAACATTTTAAAACTATATCATTGCTGAAATATCACTAATGAGTTTTTAATGCCTTGTTAAGTTTAAAATTTTGGCTTCTATTTCAGCTCACGCCAGAAAAAGTTATTAAAGCTGTGGTTGATTATGTTAGAAAACTTCCATCAGTTGACAATTTGGATGCTATTGGAGATGACATTTTTAAGTGTGTATTGATTTTTTTTTAATTCACATTTTACTGTTTGTCCTTTGTTTTTGTTTTTTAATAATTGTCAAAATGATTCATAGGAAATTTCTCTTTCCTTTGGGTTTTTGGCTAACAAAGCTGGCATCTTGTTAAATTTTGCAATCACAACTTTACCAATTTGCAATAAAAGAAAACTGAGCAGTCAGTTTTAATTTTCTTTCTAAATATTTTGTATTTGATTAAGGCACTTTTTTTATAAATCCATTTTGAAAAATAATCTGTTCAATTAAGTTTTAGAATAGATGAAAAATTCTGTCAATAGACTTATGGATATACCATTCACTGGTTCCATTTTATCTGCTGTATGTGTACAGCTGCGGCCAAAATGTTCAGAATGGCATTGTTTTTGTCAAAAAAGTAGGTATAATTTTTTATCAATGTTTTATATTCTATAATTTTCACAGACAATAAATACGATATTATTTGTTACTGTCTGAGATTTTGGTATAATTTGAGAGGATAATACAAAAGTTATGGATGATTTAGTGATTTACTGATAAAAACTTATACCTACTTTTCTGATGAAAACTGCCATTCTGAACATTTTGGCCGCAACTTGGTCAAAATTTTAAGACTGGATACAAAAGGGTTAAAAAAAAAAATATAAAGTAAAATACTGTTACTTTAATCAAAATATATTTGCGAAACATTTACATTTAATTAGAAATTGTAGTTTATCAACAAACAAGTGAAAATTTTAAGCTTTTAATTAATTTAAACACTGAAAAAGTTTTTTTTTTTTTTTTTTTTTTGGTTGGTCAGAAAGTTGAGACCATGTAAATAAAAATAGTAAATACAGAACAAATAAGCAAATTGCTTGGAAAATTTGCTTTAGCATATTCATTAACTTCTGCATTGGGGTGCTTGGGATGCTCGCCCAGGATGCATAAACTGCAGCACAAAGAGCATCCAGTTTCAAATTGCGACACATGTTTATAAACATCATTTACCATCCAACCCCAAACATTCTCAGTTGGGTTTCAATCTGGGGAGCACAGTAGATGGCTCAAAAGCTGAATGTTGTTTTCCATAAAAAAATTCCTTTGACCTTCAAGCGTTGTGGATTGCAGCATTGTCCTGCTGGAAAATCCAGTTTTCTCCACATAGACACAAGCCTTCAGTAATTAGCAATGCTTTTCTTAACATGTCAATGTAGCTAGCAGTTTGACAACATTTTACATACTGTAACTCAAGAGTTCCATTGTACGAAAATGAACACCAGACCATAATTGATCCACCGCCACCGTGTAGTGTTGAGAAAATTTCTTTTGGGGACATCTTTTACATGCTAGTTACACTGAAAACCCTCTGGGCCATCCAGATTGAATTTTTTTCTTGTCTGAAAACAACACTTTCTTTCATTTATCCACGTCCCAAGTTTGATAATCAAAAGAAAATTGTAAAGGGGAGGTTTTATGACGAGGAAGAAGGCAAGGCCTCTGCAGCCATTTCACATTCTTAAACCCGTTCTTATTTAAATATTGTCAACTTGTTCAATAACTGCATTTAGCATCTGTCTTTGCTTTAATTTGATTTGATGTTAGGCTTGAATCACTCTTCTCGCTTAATGCATCTGTCTAGAGATGGTGAAGTTTTATTGGAGCGACTGCTTGATTTTTTTTTTTTTTTTTTTTTTTTAAGCATACAGATCTGGATTTTTAATGAAGTTAGCAATGACAGTTCTGCTACAACCAATTTTATTTGCAATGGCTCGTTGTGAAAGACCATGTCTTTGAAGTTCAATAATCCTTTCCTATTCAAACTTTAAAATTTTACCCTTAGCTATTTAAAAATCTGAAACTTAATGCTGGACACTGACTAGTTCTAAAATTTTTGTCCAGTTTTTTTTTTTTTTTTTTTTTTTCCCATACATAGTCTTATCTTTATGACCAACCAAAAAATATTTTTTCAATGTTTCTTTAAATTAATCAATTAAAAGCTTAACATTTGTCACTTGTTTGTTGATAAACTACAATTTCTAATTAAATGTAAATGTTTCACAAATATATTTCAATTAAAGTAACAGTATTTTATATTTTTTTTAACACTTTTGTAACTGGCCTTAAGATTTTGACTGTGTGTGTATGTATATATATATATATATATATATATATATATATATATATATATATACACACACGTTTCTGCAATGTCTATGAAAAGATTTGTAATTTATATGTTAGCAATTGGATTAGTTTCTGTTAGGAACCTCAGTTTTCTTCAGATTAACTTTGCGGCTCTCATAATGAATACATACTGATTATTTGGGTAATGCAAGTGCTAAATAGCAAAGAGTACATTTCAGTTACTAGGAAACAAAACTAGTAATTGTCTTATTTCAGAACTGGAACAATTTGAGACTTTGGGATCTCAGTGCAATTTTTTAGTGTCATTCATCCTCTTTTTTTCTTTTTTCTTTTTTTTTTTTACTTGAAAGTGTGATCGTTTTCCAAGATGGTTTTATTTTTTATGCCATTTTGTTTCTACAAATGTATAAATTTCCTTTTTATTCCCTTATAAAAAAAAATATACAGAGAAAAATCAAAGCTTTCATTCTTATTACATTATCACTGTACAAAAACTTGAATTGTTTATAAGTTTTATTTGAATTTACAGAAAAAATTTTCACTGTGACTTGATGTATTGTTTTAATCTTAGGATGGTAGTAGCATTCCAGAAACTTAAGATAATTGTACTTATTCTTTTGATTAATTATTTAAAATCTGTTTATCAGTTGTTAAATATCAGAAATTTTCTTTAATATTTCTATTATAGTTTTTTGCATATTTATTTTCATTTTTTTTATTTTCCTCTAGGAATTCAAATAAAAACAAACAAGAACTTGTAGCAAGATTAAAACAAAGTGTCCAATATTATTTGAATGGTACTCAAGATGGATTCCTTAAATACAAACCAAGAATAAAATGTAAGTATTAACACTTTTTGTTAGTTGTTGATATGTTTAAAAATTTCTATTAATAATACTCCAGTCTTATCAAAAATTATTGGTGAGACCATCCAAGAGAAGTAGCAGAAGTTGTCAAATTTTTTAAGTGAATATAGCACATTGGTTGAAAACTTTTGGAATTCATATCCATCTTATGGATCCAGTAGATCTTTGCTTAGTCAAGCACTAATAATCATCTTTAAAGTAACTGTTTGTGTTGACTTCTAAACAAATTCTATCAATAAATTAGCTTTTCAATTTCTTGTTCTCCATAGTTTTGCATTTGAAATGCTTTACAAAGCAAGTTATCAACTTTTTTGCCTATAGTATTTTAAATGCTAAAACTTGCTTTAGGGATTAAAGAAATGTGTGTAATGTAGTGAAGAGTTGAGTAATGACCTAAACTGTCAGAAAAAAAAAAGTTGCTGCCTGTTTGGGTTTTTTTTTTTTTTTTTTTTGGCAGAAGTGAGAACATAGTATCAGTGGCATGGTCAATTTGTATGGGTTAGCCTAGGTACCTCCACGAGATCGCTAAAAAAAGAGCATAGCATGATGAAAAAGACGCCAAACTTGACGAAAACAAAATTTTATTGTCTAAATGTTTGTTATTATTAAGAGAAAAGGTCAAAGTATTTTTGGGGTATTTTTTCCATTTTTTAATCGTTCCTAGCACGTCCGGAATTTTAGTTATGGGGGGGTAATAAATATTTTTAAAAAATATTTCTACCATGACTTTCATAAAAAAAAACATATTTATAATAATTTCGATCATCTGTTAATAGTTCCTGAAAGTTTCATTAACATCCGATAATTATTTCTATTTTTGCACGATTTTTCAAATTAATGTGTGTCATACCAAAAAAACGTACTAAAAATTGTCTGTTATTTACTAGTTCCGCTGATACAAATAGAAAAAAGGTTTTTTTAATCAAAATTTAGAATGTTCTAAAAAGAAAAATTTTTTTAAAAATAATTAAAAAAAAAAAAAAAAACTTTGGTCTTTCCTCTTAATAATAACATAAGCATTTAGACAATAAAATTTTGTTTTCGGCAAGGTTGGCGTCTTTTTCATCAAGCTATGCTCTTTTTTTAGCGATTTCGTGGAGGTACCTAGGTTAGCCTGTCACATATTCAAATCAATTCATCTAATAAAGAACTGGCATCATGTGAGTGAGCATTAATGATTTCAGCTTAGTACCATGCACCAGTTGGTAATAGGAAGCTTAGGATTGGAAGCCATTAATATATTCTTTTTATGCAAATGTCAAGAATTTTAAAATCAAATAATTAGATTTGGTTGACTTTTCTTTTTTTTTTTTTTTTTTTTTTTTTTTAAGAACATTTTTTTGTTATCCCAAAAGGTAATATTTTATGGTGTTTTCACAAGGAGACTTTTATGCAAATGTCTTTGATTCTTCTTAAAATATAGAAAGAATATTTATATCAATTTCCTTTCTATTTTTTCTGCTTTTGAATAACATAAAAATAGACCATAAAATTAAGCTTTATACATGTTTCATAAGCTATTTTAGTTAAAATGTACAAATTCTGTGATGAAAATTGACAATGCCTATTGAACACCATTACAAATCTCATGGGAAAATGAATGTAATGTAGTCTATATTCTTCCCATTTTTTAATAAAATAATTCCTTTTTTACCTTTATTTTTAGTAACTGGTCTTCCTAGACAAACAAGCAGTTATGCCATGCAGAATGGGCAAAATAGAAAAGATACAACAGTAAGTAATGTTGCTTTTAGTGTATGTGCTAAAACAGTATTTAGCAAATTTAATTTCAATTTTGTAATACTTTCTTGCTCACTTTTTTTTTTCTCTCCTCTTAGCTCTGGTTTTAATTTTCTGCTAAGAACTCTCACTACAAAGTAATTTTCTGCTAAGAACTCTCACTACAAAGTTTTTCTATATTCATTTATATATAGGAAACCTCTGGATATGCTGATTCTGCCAACCCACAAATAGTTATTGATCCACCAAATCAAATTTTGCAAGATCACATTGATCAAGCCGGTAAGTACTCCCTATTAAATCTTTTAATCTATCTTGACAATCTTTATAAGCATTGTCTATTTGTAAAATCTTACAAATCCTTCTAAAAGATTTCAATAGAGGAACTCCTCACTTCTTTATATTGACTTTATAACAATGCTACATAATTAAATTCAATATTTCTGAAATATTATTGTACCTTGTAATAAAGAACCCATTATGACAGCCAAATTTCTCAATTGCATTGTTTATATTTTCTGCATGAGTAACCAACATTTTCTATTAAAACAAAATAGTTAACTGTTGCAAGAAAGGATTGTTTATAAATAATTTTTAAAAAGATATCTGAAGAAAGCTAACACAAAAAATAAAAAGCAATATATTGGTAAATTGTCACTACTTTTGTGGCATGTTTGTTGGGATCGAGGCTTCCTGTTACCATATCAACAGAATACCTCATTTATTAAAAATCACACTGCATAACTGATATATAGAATTATTTTCATATTATCAACTGGATTTTGAAAAATATTAAATTTTATAATGCAATATCTTTAAGTATCTATGAAAAATTTGGTGGCATAATTCAAAGTAATTATTTTATGATTTGCATTTAAAAATGAAATCTTTTGAACGTTTTTCTTTCTTTATTTTATAAGACATTTGTACAATTTTTTTTCATGTTTTTAAAATGCATTCAACGAAATGTTCTCTGTATTAATGAATTGGGCTTTTAAAATTTTCAACTTGTGAGCCTTTCTATTTTTCTCTTTTAGGAGATTCCAAAAAACATGCAGCTGACAATACATGGACACAAACACAAGTGAGTTTTCATAGGAAGCAGCATTCATTTTATTTAATATCATTTTTTTATCTAATGTTTAAAAGTTTAATGCTATATTTATTCCAGTGTTCTTTTGTTGTCATTTATGATTTCAATATGAATATATTATTATTTTTTTTATAGGGACAAAGAAAAACTGAAAACACACAGAATGATAAGGACTTTAAATTACCCCAGATATCTCCAGAAATAATGCGTATTGCCAGTGAGAGACACCAAAAAGGACTGATGTCACCTTGGGTTTATCAGTTACTATCTCAAGTAAGTAGATACAAAATAGTTTCTGTTAAATGAGCTAAAGATATTTTATATATATATATATATATATATATATATATATATATATATATATAGTGTGTGTGAAATAAGACTATCATTATAATGCTCTGTAGTCTACATTGAGCTCTCCCTATCACAATATATATTGTCATCCACAGACACTGTTTCACAGCTCCTCAGTGTTGCTAGACATCCGATTGCCTCAAGCCAGTATCAGAACCTAACTGATTTGGTATTAGTTGGAGATTTTACCCCTAAGCCTTCATCCTTGCTGTGCGCCAATGGCACATGGCAGGGGTGAAGGTAAATTTAGGCATATTTATTTTTAGACAAACATGCCAGTAAACAGAACTATATTCATCTTGACGGAGCATCTTGCATCAGCAGCAGTAATAGTCACTATTCCTTAGGCAATAGTTACTCATCCCCCCCTTTTCTTTTCTTTTTTTTCTTACGAAATAGAAAATCAAAAGCTTAATTTCATATCAGGTGATGGTAACTATATAGCATCCTCAAAAAGAAAGCACACACTGGGCAACTATAAACGAGTCATAATAGTACTGGAATTAATAAAATCTATCAATTTCTTCTAGTATTGCTGTGTATTTTTTTTATAACATTTGGGAATCTGCTTAGCTACAATTATTCCAATTCCTAAATCTGGTAAAAATACCACAAATCCAACCAACTCCAGCTCAATCTCTCTATTCCAGTGTTTCTCAACATTTTTTTTTTTTTTTTTTCCAGGTTCACTCGTAGAATAACTAAAATACTGGGGGTGCACTTTAAATTTTAATAGAAGATTGTATTTCATGTGGAATTCATTCTTTGTATGTACATATATACACTCTGTTTTTGAAATTGCCCTTTCCAATATTGAAAATGTGATTTTTCAATTAAGTGTGGAAACTAGGGGATAATTCAGTAACTATTTACTTAAAAAGTATTAGATATTTCAGTATAGTGACTGAAGGCTTTTTTATATTTTAAAAAAGACTATATAATATTTTCCTCAATTTCAGATCTTATGATTGAGATTTAGTCTCTAACTTTACGAGATCATAAGGTTTTATCAGCTCATAATTGTCCTAAGAATAGAATTGTTCATAAATTACCCACAATGATTGAGAAATATAGCTCTAACTATGCAAAACTATGGAAAGGGTGATTGATTCCTGTCTAGTTTGGTTTTTAGAGAGAAATAAATTGAAATCTTAGTACAAAATATCAAATATTTAATCAAGGGAACCTAATGCACATCGCTATATGGGTGTGTGTGTGTTATATATTACCTGTATGCATTTCTGCAATAAATGCTAACTTGACCCTCAACTTAAATAATTACAATATCCCAGTTCTTCAATAGGCAAAATACCTAAGGATAATATTTGATAAAATAAAGTTCAAAGCCTATATCAGTTATTTGCAACAAAAGTGCCAACAAGCCTCAGACCTCTTAAAAGTTGTATTAGGGATGGATTGAGAAGGAAGAACAAATCATTCAGTATTAATCTGGACTATGGGTGTACTATCTACAACTCTGCTCATAAATCATATCTTAATAGACTACAGCTTATCCAATACACCAGGGACTTAGAATCTGTCTAAGAGCTTTCTCCAATGCACAGTTACATTTGATGACAATAAATCTCTCCACTTAGATCTTAGGTGGGCAAATTATCATTCCAGTATTACATCACACCATTCCCTCTACAACTGTTTTTCAAGTTCAATATATCTCCATATTTGATAAAGAGCAGAAGGCTATTAAGCAATTCAACCTTAAAATATCCTGAATAGAACACACCAAAATGAGTGTTGCATGAATACACCATTTCTAAAACCTTGCCCTGGTCGGTAAAGCAATCTCATATTTTATTTGATCTGGTGGAACAAATTAAAACAAATCCTTTCAAGATTATTTCCAAATAATAATAAAGTAATTATGTACACGAATGGATCAAAAAATAGTAACAGAAGAATGTGTCATCATTCTAGGAAACAAAGAACACTCAAAGTGACACAGGTCAAACTACAGTACTGAGATTATGGCTGACACTGGACCTGAATGGTATACAAGCAGGGCTAATGAAAATGTCTAGGGGGGGGGGGGTTTACACTCAGGCGGAATTACTATGACTTGCCCACATCCTTTTAAATATTTTTTTATTCGTGATATATTTTAGTGACATTTATATAGCTTGAAGTAAACTTATTGCAAATTATTTAAATAAAGTAGAATAACTGTCCATAAAAATATTTAAGAAATACCACTATTTTACTATTTATTGCAAACCAAATTAGTATATTTCAACTAAAAAAAAAAAAAAAACTTATAACCAACATTATAACAATAAAACAGTCAAAACAAGTGTGTCATATTGATATCATTTCAGTTTATGAAACTAGAAATTATATCTAAAATAAAATCATTGCTTTATAAAAACTTGAGGGACCTTAGCCTAAAGGATAATCCAACCCTGAATACCAGTGAAAGAAAGATAAGTGGTTCTGGTTATCCTCTGGATAAGACATACCCTTACATTACCCATTCATTCCTACATGTAATGTCAAAGTGCCTTACTATACACAGCATTAGTGATTATTTATATAAGAAAGAAATAAAGTTGAAATTTTTTATTATTTTAGTAACAATTGTCTGTTTACATTTTCCATGTGATTACTTTTCAGGGTGAAGTCAAATTAGAAATCTGTCTTGAAGATGATGTCACCAGAGATTTACCCTCTTATATTGAACTTTACCGACCTGTTAGGCAGACTCTTTACTCTGTACTTTTCAATTTGAACAAACTGAAAATTATTCATGAAAATCAGAACAAAGATAAAGGTGAGATTTGATTCTATTGAATTTCAATTTTAATACTTTACTCTAACTTGGGTCTGCACAAAATGCAGCCCATGAGATGAGTCATTGTGACCGACAAAGCTTTTGAAAATAGCATATTTTTTATGTTGACCAGAATAAATTTGGCAACTGATCAGTTTCGTGGAAGCACAACTTTATTCAACCAATATTTCACTCTTTGTATCTAAGTAATCCCTTTAATTCTCTGTAGAAAAAGAAAGACTGAAAAGGCAGTCATCTTTTTCTATGCAGCTCTATTTATTCTAATAAATTTTTTAAAAAAATATTGTGGGGAATATCTAAAAAAAAAAAAAAAACTTCACATAACCAAGGAAATGCTTAGTAAATTATTGAAAACTAAATCTAATCCTTTCAAAAATGAAATGAAAAAGACACTGTCAATACATGCTTAACATTTACAAAAAAAAAAAAAATCTATGCACAATCTTTTTTTTTAAAGTCGTACGTTTGGGATGCATTAGTATAATTGTACCACTTTTCACTTGGTAATTTCCTCTAAAAAAATTTACACTTGAAGCCCAGGGCTAATTATCTGTGAGCAATATGGTTTTTCCCCACTTATTGTTTACTGCTCTAAACTATTTAAATTTAAAAAAACTTCTATTTAAATGGTTCAATAATTCGAGATTGGTAAAATATTGGAGAAAATATGCATATTTCACATTTCAGGGTTTGTACTTTCCTGTAATCAACATTCAATGTTTCTTCTATTTTCAAGCATCATTTCAGATTTTTGTTTTTTGTTTCCTTAGGTGACAAATCTTTTGAAGTTGGTGTAAAAGAATGGGTGATTCGTAAAGGCACATCTGGAACACACTGTGACATAGTGATGGCACGTCCAGTTGACTGGAAGACTCCAAGCATTGAGCGTCTTTGGTTAGGACAACAAGCTGATGATAAAAATCGGCGCCTGAGAGCATTCCTGACCTGTCTGAAAAGTGATACCCCTCTCATGTTAAACACAAGCTATGTTCCACAACACCTCCTCCTAATGTGCTGTGTTCACAGGTATGCATTGGCTTTTTTCTTTGTATCTTTCTCCACAAATATGTCTCCTCCTTAGCAGGAGAGATAATTGGTTTACTGTCCTTTTTCATTAACCATCACACAATTTAATAGGATGTTAGAATTTATAATTTAATCTTCATATATTTCTCATCTTTATAGGTACATTTTACAAACTAGCAGAATTCTACAAAGGCAAGAATTAGATGCATTCTTAGCGATGGCAGTGTCGCCTCTTCTTCATGACATTCAGATTATGCAAGATCTAAAGGTAAATGCTTTATTTTCCTTTTGCCATCAAAAATCACAACAGGTTTCCCTTTTTCTTTTTCTCTCTCTTTTTTTTTTTTTTTTTTTTTTTTTTTTGTGTGTGTGTCAGTATCAACGAAAATAGTAGTTAACGCTAGGGTAAGGGTGATAACGAGTTGTCTCCCTTACACTGAAAAATATTACATGCTATATCAGCAAAAGATATCTACAAATACATTTGGTTTACTAGATAAGGTTACACCAGTTTTCATACTTTCAGCTTTTTTTTTTTTTTTTTTTTTTTTTTAGGTTATTTAAAAAGGATAAAATTTTGTCAGTCTGTAGAGATTTTTCATTTCAGAATTTTTTTATATTACATCAGAAGAAACATCTAAAATTTGGCATTTGGTCTAGAGGCAATTTTTTTTTTTTTTTTGTATGTTTCTCTCTTTTCAGCTGTGTATAAAAATATTGTGCAATTGAAAAAAAATTTTTTAAATTTTTGTAATTAAAGGAATCTTTTTAGAAAATTCATAAGTTTTTTTGTTTTGTTTTTTTAAACAGTTTCATCATAAATATTTTCAGTAATAAAATTACTGCATTCCCCTGCACCCCCATATCTCAAGTAATGTAGGCTCTGTGTTTTAGAGCTAGCAAAACACTTCTTTTAAACGATCTTCAATCTGAATACTGTATTGGGGAAGTTATCTTATGATTAATCATATACTCTAAAGAAACTGATGTGTGAAGAAGTCAATTGATATTATCATACTGATAATGAGTTTGCTTAAATTTACACCCCACATTGTTGTGAACAATCCCCTTTTTTCTTTTCTTCCTTCAATTGTCTGTGATCATTCCTTACAAAACTAGATTGTTTTTGTTGTTGTATTTGAACATAAAATTGCAGTACATTAAATCATGAGGCACACAGCGACATAAGTTTTCACATAAATGCATTACAGTGCACACATGAAATGTGGAGTATCTCTGCAATGTCCCATGTTGTGTAACTTGGATTATATTTAATTAGCATTTTGATTTGGTCATCATCAATGCTAGCCTGCTGAAACATTCTTGATCTCCCAGATCAAAATTGTTACTCTTGAATCTAGCAAATAGTCCTCTCTGCTATGTCACTATCTCTTTTGTTTGTACAGCATTTTTTTCTTTTTGAAAAATAAGTGGACAAAATAATAAAATTTAATTATTTTCACTAAATGTAAAAACATTTAAAATTCACAATCCTCACATGAATCGTATAGAAAGATCTTGAAATGCCATCTTCAAAATATGTATATATGTCATAAATTTCAGTCACATGTAGAATAAAATGATTTGTTCAAATAACATGAGTGAGGGAACACTACAACCGTTTTTCTAACCCATTACAAATATTACATCAGAAATTACATTAATAGTGTTTAAAGACATTGGTAGAAGGTGGGGAAAATTATATTAAATGCATTTAATTTCTGCTAAGTTATCTTGATAATTTTAACTTGGCTATATCAATTTGTACCTATATCATGCTTTTTATATAACATGAAGCAATAATGAATAGAAGAGTAAAGTTGGCCTATTGTGAACATACTTCATGCATTGACAGTAATAAATAATAGAACAGAAATCTAAAAATCAAAAGGAGGTTAGATATATATATATATATATATATATATATAAAGGAAACAGGGAAAGTTATTGCTTACTAAGATAGTGTTCAGTTATATGTTGTGTACAATGTTTCCCTGCTGTTATTTGAGTACAGAGCAAGTATCATTTTAGCACACTTGTGCATGTCAAAGTATCTTCTTTTTATAATGACTCGACTACTATTTTCTGTCCCTATACAGAATCACTTTTACTAACTAATTTGAGATAAAACTAAATACATTAATTTATCCCTTTCATAATCAGTAAAACTAATCAGTCATATAGAATTGCTTTTATAGAAGACAACATTCACATTTAGCTTAATATAAAACCATCTTAACACCTCATTTGAATGATTTCCCTGCTTTGTACACTGGTCTACATTCTACTCAAATGCCAGACACAAACTTTCTTTAGCTGTTTGTAAGGCTCAAGTATTTGTATATCTTCAATATTTTATGAATATAACTATTTTTGCAGTTAATGTATGTTTAGAATCTTTCATTTATTTTGACCTCAGAATTCTTTTTCAAAATATATCAGGTTGAACTAGTAGGAATGAAACTATAAAATACTTGGAAAAAAAATTAATATATTCTATTTTATCTTCTAAAAAAAATTTTTTTTTTTTTTTTTCAGCTTCCTTCTATCAGTAATCGTGGGGTACATCTTGCGTCATTGTTCATGGCTGGAATTGAAACTGCTATCTTTGCCAATGACATTTGTGGAGCCCCAATTCCATGGACCATGTGCTGTCCATGGCTTTACTTTGATGGCAAGTTGTTTCACTTCAAGCTCTTGAAAGCAAACAATAACACTCCATTAATAGATATGTGTGATGGACAGGTAGGTATCATTTATAAAAGAATTCAATTAATCTCTGAAATTGAAAAGTACAACTAAATTTACTATATTTTGAGACAGTATGGAAAAAAATGTTTTAATGGTTTATATAATCTACTTAAAATTATGAATAAATATTTAGCATGTCTATTGAAAGACTTTGGCAATTTATGTATCTTGATGTACTGTACAGGTTGACCAAGTTCTTAAGGTTGAACGAATGCGACAAGCAATCATGGAAGGTTTAAAAGTGGAATTTGCCAAACCTCCACTGTCAGCTGCTGGCCATTATGCTAATTATTCATTTCCTCCTTACCAAAATGTGAATTATGGACATCGACCACCAGGTGCCTCTCCTGTTCCTTCAAATGTTCCGGCTAGTGGACAAAATCAAAATAAAGGCAGAGGAAGAGGCATTCTTGGTAAGTAAAAACAATTTTTTTAAATTTTTATACAATCCATCACTGGGAAAAATAGTATTTTTTTTTGTTGCTTTCTTTATAGTTTAAATTCAAAGCTTTCCATCTCTTGAACTGGTCACCACCCAAGGCTAGAGAACTCTGTTTTTGATGCTTCGCTGAGTTAGGAGAGACATTCATAACTTTCTCAAAGGCATTAATGGGAAAACAAACATAACATAGCCTGTGACTTCAGATTGCACCAGTATCCATTACACTATCCCTATATCCTGAATATGAGGCAAGGTAAAGAATTTCAAGGGTGGAAATTATACTCTATATCTAACATGTTTCTGAAGAACATCTTTAAAAAAAAAAAAAAAAAAGTTGTGGGAGAGTATATTCAATGTTACTGGAACTTTTTCCTACATTTATTGCAACCTTATGAAACTATAAAGGTGAGCGGATTGCTGGCTAATACAGCATGGGATGGGATTAAACATATCTAGATGTGTTTTGTGTTTTTTTTTTTTTTTTTTAAATAAATCACTTTGGCATTTTACTTTCAATTTTTTTTTTTTTTTTTTGACGCTTGCAGGGCGCTCACCAGTAGATGCTAGAGGAGGACAGTTAGAGATTGCAGGTGTTGTAGTTGGGAGCTGGGGACCAAATCTTCATGGAGCAGCTCGAGGTCGGGCCTCCAATATGGCTCCACAGGTTATGTCAGTTGGTGGACCAGGAAAAAGGTAACAATATTCTTTGCATCTTGAATAAAATTTACTCCTTAATTCTGTATTGACTCCTCATTGAAATAATCTTTACTTCTTTATAGCAATTAAATATTTGTTTATTTCAGGGTTCAACGTGGGGTAGTTTCAAACAGAGCTCTCAGGGGCAAACCATCCACAACACTTTATGGCATGGGCAGAGGAATAAGAACTGGAGTAAGAATGATTTTTTTTCTTGTTGCCTTAATTACATTTTTGGCACAATATTAAACGGAATTTAACTTTTCAGAAAATATTTTCATCAAATTTTGGTTTTAAATTTTGCCAAATTTACCAAATTATTTGGAGAAAATTAGACATTTTTGCTATTTCTTTCATAAAAATGCAATACACCAGAAATTAATTTCATTGTTGACACAAATTGATAGATATGTGTGTTTGTGCGCATGCATGCAGGATGTCTTTGATATATAAAATTTACTATTAAAAACTTTTTAACCTTCATGAATAACAAGAATAAGGATTTTTTTTTTTTCTTCTAGGAATTGAAGAAGCCAGTAGACTTCTTCCATTAGCATCATATTATTTACTTAGATATTTTAATTTTTGCAGCATGATCCTCGTTTTCCAAGAGGCCGAGGATTCCGGCCAACTACTAGACGTACACTAAGAGCCCGTCCAAAGCCAGGAAATAAACCTCGAAATGTCAAGGGCACAGGAGCAGTTGCAATTGGCCGTGGAAGAGGTTGCACAGTAGAAATAACTGGAGAGTAAGCTATAAAATTTTTTTTTTTTTTTTTTTTTTACCACCTCAATTTACATCTCAATTTAAAAGATGCACTAAATTACTTTAAAATTTTTAGAACAATTTTTACTTTTGAAGCCTTCGTTTACAAAGTAATGTCAACTGGACATGATTAAAACAGTGAAATAGATGCAATAAATGGCACTTTCTGTAATGACTGAAATGAATAAGTTATCTTTTGAAAACTAGGAATTTTTAGCACAATCAAAATCATTTTTTAAAATTTGGTTGACTTGAAATCTATAAGATATTTCTATAACTTTATTATTCTGAATTAGTTCTATGTCGGTTTATTTTTTTTATTTTTTATTTTTAACACTATTGTATATCTTTTTCTTTCTCCTCTCAGATCTGGATCCGCGGTTGTATCTGTGAATCAATTTTTATCTGGCTCAGACAATGACAAACATGGAAAATACACCAATGCTGATGATGAGAAAGTGAATTCAAACAGTGCAATAAGCCAGAAAGATAAAAAAGGTGGTGCAAGTAATAACAACACAACAACCACCAATCACAACAATAGCAGCAGCAGCAGCAGCAGCCATGACTCCACAACAGCTACAAAAAAGGAACAAACAAACAGTAGCCCTTCAACAGAAAATATTGTCATGGCAAAGGCTTAAATTTCATCTTTGTGCATGTTATACCACTATTCCTGCTACAGCAATAACATTTGAATTCACTTTCCTTACCATCCCAGTTGCCTGTTACTCTCTGCAATTCTCTGAAATCTTGGAGACTTTTATCATCCCTTCTCACTTGACATGTTTGCATAATCTTTTAGATTTAAATTACATTATTTAAAAAAAAAAAAACAAGACCCAATTAAATTTTATTCTTTAGGAAAAAAATCTTTGTTTAAGGTTTTCTTTTTTCTTTTCAAAATAGATTAAGTGTAATATTATTTTTATCATCAGTTTCTTAGAAATCAAAGTTTTGAAATTTTGATGACAGTCCAGCTAAAGACAATTTCTGACTTGTATAGCTATTTGCATACAGTACTGTAGAATTAATTGAAATCCAAAATGCTTTCTTAAAAATGTTAACTTTGTAAATTTACGAACCAACTTTTTATCAATGAATACTCCAAAGATTTTTAAAGCTCTTTTCCTTAAGTTATAATGAATAATTTTAAATTAAAAATGTTTACCTGTTTATCAAATATTTAGTGATAATTCTTCCTAATATCCATCCTATTTCTGCTTGCACCTCTCCATTTATGTATTTTCAATATTGACAAACTCAAACTTCATCTGAAGTAAAATCATTAAAATTCATCTACTGGCCCTCGACTATCATTTTCATCCTCATACAAAATCCAATCATGTCTCTCTAAAATAAACTCATTTATTTCAAATTTGCATAATGGAGTCTCCAAAATTTCAATATTTCCCGCTTGAAATTATTAAATTTTTTTTTTTTTCTCTCCCCCCCTAATTTGTAAGCCTATTCCTTAATAACTTTTATAATGTAGTTTTAGTGCACTTAAAGTCCCCCCCTTGGTTATCCTTTTTGAATTTCATTAGCAATTTTAATGCCATGTTGACACAAAACAATTAGCTAACAATGCCATGTTTTGCTTTCTTCATTGACCAAATCTCTTTTATTTTCAAAGTCCATCTCAAGCAAAATAATGGTCTAATGTTAGCTTTTTGCTGCAAATTTTTGGGAAACTCTTGGCATGCACCCCGTTGTTGTTACTTTAATACCCCACCATCTCATTGCTTATTATTGCTGTAGCAGGAATCTAGATGTGCAGGGAATTGAGCCTATGTAAGTACGGCTGAAGTTGATTTATTTTTGACTGCATTTTATACAGAGAAATGTATTATTTTTGTACATTTCATATTTGTTTTTGTACAATGACGGCAGTTGTTTTTGTGCTGGCAAAGGTTATTTTACAATAGTATGGATGATTACTTTACCAGCAGCTACGACGTGCAAGATGGGCTGTGCTACTACTATTATGACTACGACAACAGCAGCCATGATCGAGTGGTGATAATGAGACTTGGCTATCACTGCGAGCTTTCGCTGCGAGGACAGTCAACAGTTTACGTGAAATAAGTATACTGCCTCTTGAAATAAACAACTTTCTGTCACTTGAAGTTACTACTAACAAAATGCTTCCCTGCCCTACTTATTTGCAGTATGGAATTTACTTTTCTGCACTCCTCTTATCAACATTTAATTACATCGTGGACATATTGGCCAAGAATCTGCTCTTTCTTTTGCATTCAAACTTAATCACTTTTTTTTCTTTTTCTTTTATTTTCTTTTTTTGTTTTTTTTTTATTATTATTCCAATAAGCAAATGGTTTTTAATTGCCTAAACTGAAATTACTTTCCCTTTCTATTGTTGGTGGAAAATTAAATGGTGCTTGTGCTAAGTGTGGGCCTGGTTTATGGATACAGAATTCAAATAATTTCCTAACATTGCCACTTCCTCATTGTTAGTCGACTGCTGCTGCACCAATTCTTAATTGCTATTTCAGAACCTGGAGTTACACTAAAAATGCTATACTGTTGGATAGAATGTCAATCCAATGCTTACCATCTTAATTTTTATTTGACTTTAATGTCTGGATTTTTCAGTCTTTGAACTTTACATAGATTTTTTTTTTATCTAACATTAATATGTATAGATCTTTTTTTTTTTTTTTTTCTTTTTCTTCTTCCCCTTTATATATTTTCTCCTGAGTGCATAAAATTATTTTTTTAAAATTCTTACTGGCTAATGACATTTCAATTAACTTTATTTGTCAAGTCTCGTTAGCACTACTTGGTAGGGAGGAACTACTAATTTCCAAATGGTCTTTTACCATGATTCTGTCTGTGGGTATCTAAAAGAGCAGGCAACATGTCTCCTTGCTTGCTTATGCTCCCCACATTTTTGTATTTTGTTGATGCACCAGTTTCACAGACTAGACAACCTAACAAAGCCTGTATAATTTGAGTAAATGAATAATGCTGATGACATTATGTAGACAAAGGAAAAAAAAACATTTTCATCATTTGAAAATTAAAAGAAATTTAATGGTTGTGGCTCATGATCTACATCCATTGTAAAACAGTGGCTGTGATGTTTTCCATATTAGAATTATTTCAGTTCAGTCCTCCTCTCCCTTCTCTTTCCAGATTAAATGGCAGAAAAAAAAGAACAGACCCAATCTTTTAGGAATGTTCCGATAAATTGATTTATGCCAAACTTGTTTTCTTTTTAACCTTTTGCTTTCCTTACATTTATTGAAAAAAAAAAAAAAAAAAAAAAAAACATGGCTTGGATTTTAGCAGTTAAAACTGCCAGCTAGCTGCTGTTTGTAGACACCTTATAAACAAAGGTATACACTATATCCTTTTTCATATGAATTGAAATAAATCCTAAATATTTCACAGCTACAGAAAATATCAGTTTAAAGCTATATTCACTCATGAAAATCAGTTTGTTAATCAAACATTACCAAAATTTGTTCCAACATCAACTGGTGACTTAATTTGGTTCCACTTAATATAAAAACCTGACTAGACTCTAAAGTGTCATAAGAACACATTATTTTAGATTAGTGCTATAGCAGCATTCTTTCTATTTTGTTTCATGATATTGGACTTTTAATCTATGAATAGACACTGATTTGTCTTTACAACTTCCCTTCATTTTTATTACTAAAATTATGAAAGCTATGATTTTTATTTTCTCCATGTAAAGGAGTTATCAGTATACTTTGACTGAAGCATAGGTTTCAAATAAATTTTGGGGAAAATATTTTTCAAAGCAAAAAATGATGATAAAAATACTGAACTTGTTTGGATCTATTGAATGTCCCATTCACTATGGTGACATATGCAACTAGTAATCTAGTTGTCTATTTTTCAGATTTTATTATACTCAATGTTCTGCTCTTTTGAAAAAAAAAAGTTAACCTTTTATTATATTTTATTGTACAAGTTAGTGATGTTAAAAATTAGCCTATGATAACTGACATTTATTTGGAAACAATACTGTATCCAAAAAAAAAATAAAATAAAATTAAAAAAAAAAAAAAATTGACCAGAACCTTTCTAGGTGAGCTGGAATTTAGTTGGGGGAAAAGGTGTTAGAGGGGGGAAAATATATGGGGTGGGGGAGGGGGGGAAGAATGCTAATCCCCAAAATGTTTATTCATATTTTTTCCTCCATTGATTTTATTTAATCACTCTCTCTATTTGTATTCAAGTCAGATGCATAATTTGCTTCTTCTGTATTTCTTCAGCTGATCTGGATTAAACAAAACATATGCTATCTCTCAACAAAGAACAATGAAATGTCCCCCACTACTGCAATAATAGCAGTTTGGGTAGTGTACCCCTTTCAAGGGTTTCTCAATCACATTTTAGATTTCAGATAACAAATGAGTAGTATGTGATTTGCAAGAAGAATCTTAGTTTAAAGCAATTGAAAAAAAAATGTGGTTCATTGTAAAATGTTTCTATGATATTGATATGACTGGTGAGGTGACCTTCATTCCAATTACAAATTGTAACAATTCAGTTGGTCATTTTGTTCAAGTATCTATAAAACTTTTTTTTTAAAAGATTAAGAAAAAAAAATTTTTTTTTTTTTTGTCAAAAATTTAATGACTTGTATCCATCCTGCTATTTATCTTGCTATCATTTAAGACATTAGCCTGAAAAAAAAAATTATGAAAGTAAGAGAAAAATTTTTTTTTTTTTTTTCATTTAATCAGTGGTGGGGCTATTTTTCATATTGACTTTAATTGCTAACTTACAATGGATGAGGAATTGAAAGCCAGAATTAATGTTTAGGTTCACTTCACCAGTCTGGTTTGCTTTTACTTTGTGTGAGTTGTAATGATTTAATGTATTAATATCTGAGCTTGCTTTCATGAAAACCTAGTTATTTTGTAACCTATTTTGATATTGACAGGTTTATATTAAAAACAAATCTTAGATAAGCATTTACAGTTTTTTTTTTTTTTTTCTTCATTTATCTATTTTCTAAGTAGGCTTTGCATGTATCACTGAAGGGTAGCTTCACTACTGAATATATTTGGGAAATGGCTTGGAACCCTCCCTTTCCTGCTTTATGTTCATACAGTGTACTGTAAGAGGAGACTAATGACATTCCTTATCCATTTCCTTTGTTTTATTTTTGCTATTAATTTTTCAAGGGAAAAAAAAACAAACTGAAACTTCAACCTGGGAAATATTACTTCACTTCTGTCTTCTTTTTTTTTTTTTTTTTTTCTTTTTTAATGTATTTATTTTTCTTTCCTAAGCACAAGTTTTAACATTATTGCTATTCAGCCTTTCTAGAAGCCTTTTTCTCTTTTGTCTAATCTCATTTATTTTAAGCATGTGTTCTTACAAAACTACTTGCTTTTAGTTTTAGTAATCCAATCTTGATGTTTGAATAATCTTTCTTAGAAAGTCATGTGCATCTTAATCTGCTTCATCTTGACCCTTTCTTTTCTCTTTCCTTACCTGCCTGCCTGTGCCCACGAGCACAAGTGATTCCAGGTGACACTTTCCCCCCTACTGTTTCTTAATATCAACAGTCAAAAGTGTTACTCTCTTTTTCCTATTAGTGCTATTCTCTTTCATAATATAAACCATCTCCCCAAGTTTGGGAGTTGAATTTCTTTTTCTCTTCTAGCTATCCTTCCTACCCACCCTCTTTCAATACAGGTTTTATTCATGAAAAGCTGTTGCTACTGCAGTAACAGCCTATTTAGATATGACTATACAACTCTGTTCTCTCTACCAATTTCAATGGTTTATCACTGTATGTTGAGGAGGGCTAGCCCAGTGGTCAAAGCTCACAGTGGTATGGTTTGTCGTTATTTGAATAAATGTTGTTTTGTGGAATTTTGGATTGTCTTTTTGTTTTTACTTTAGCATTTCTACATACACTGCAACTTTTTCTTTTAGGTCATGTTCAGGACAAAGCTATATAAAATCTTTGGTAATAAAGTCAATAATGAAATTAACTTTGTGCTAATCACCAAAATATGATTCTTGTGAATCAATAGGTCAATTTAAAATATTGATGAGTTAATGTTAATTTTGGTCGAAATACCATTACCCATGATTGCCTGCAGTTTGGATCCCTTGCCCACTTATGTTAAAAATGAAATACTGTAAATTGCAACACAAAAGCCAACCTCAAGAATTTTAGCTCAAAATTCTGGGTTCAGCCTATACTTTATAGTCTCCTTCCACAAAATATAATCACATACTGAAAATTGTCCCAAAACCCAGATCTTTTAGGCTTGAAAATCACAGTAGTAGTCGGGATTTGTTTGGTTTGACTGAGTTAATATCTGGCAAATGACTTCTCAAAATAATCTGTATTTCTCCAATTCTTCCTTGAGGGTTGGAGGATAAGAAAAACAAAACCACAAAAACAGTTGATTATTTTATTAAAACCAAAGTAGTATACTTGCTTCCTGTTGAACCTCCAAACTGGAATGTTGATGTTGGAATGACTTCATTAAAATGAAAATCTGTCAAAAAAAAAAAAACTTTCAAAATGTGCAAGACTTTTGAGAAAAGAAACCAAATGAAAAACAATTAATATACAAGAAAAGTTCCCCTTATGCTACAGGGGTTCTTTTTACAATTTGAAAGTATATTTTCTATTACTAAAAACTAAGTATTTTAACTACACTTTTGATATGCAAAATGAAAGATTCTGTGGCAGAAGCTTAGCAATATTTTTTCATTGGCTTTCTCACACATATTACATGGTATTTGGAAAGTTTATATCCATTTTTTTTTTTTTTTAATATTCTTAGGAATTATATCCAGGCTAAGGCATTGCACTTGCCACATTCACTTAAATTTCAGAGAATGGACCAATCATAATGGAAGGAAAAACAAAGCAGGATAATTAAAAAAAAAATGTTAATGATTTGAACTATATAAGTTCATAATTTGGAAAAGTCCTCTATATATATATATATATATATATATATATAAAATGTGTGTGTATGCGCACGCTTTCTATTATAACCTAAGTCATCTTCAGCTCAAGGCCAGATTTATGATGATCAATGACCTAATGAAAATTAAGCATATTGCTCTAATACTGGAACTTTTGAAAATAAAATACGTTTGATATAAAGCCAATTGACATCTAACATGTTAACTGCCAGATGTCAATTACAAAATCTAGATTCAAAAGTGAACTTAACTCATAAAATTTTTTTTATTGCCTACTTTATAGCTACAACTGAAGTCTTAACATAACTATCACAATAACAAGTATCACTGCAAATAAACTTGTTGGTGCCTGCAGATGAAAACGCTAAGCATGAGATAACTCATAGTCAACATCATAACTGCCTACCATGAGTTATCTCCCGATCGATAGTCAAAGTGTTTTTTAAAAAAAAAAACGTGAATTTCCAGAACCTACAGGTGGGGATTTAAGTGGGTACCAAATCATGTGAATTAACAAAATTTTTTTTTTTTTTAAATCAATAAATTGGATGTTTTGACTGCTTTCTTATAAAAATCACAGACAAAATTTTCTCGTAATCTCCCTTGAATTAGTTTAAAAAATATGGGACTAATTAATCTGGGATACTCACAATTTTCACATATGTATCATACAAAATTCAAAGAAAATATTTCTTTAACAACATAAATAGTGTCTAAGTAGGATCAAGAGTGCTGATTTTACCACATGAACAAAAACATCACATTGACAAGATCTGTTAGTCTGAAAATAATCAAATGCGATGAAAATATTAACCTAGTCAATCACTTAACATTTAGTACAAAATTTAACTAAATCAGCAAAAAATACGCTGTGGAAGATCAACTGATGCAGGTATGTTTGTGTTTTATGAGCAAATTAATGTGAGTAAACTCAATAGCATTTGTCATGGATTACTTAATAGTGTGCCGCTTTCTCTGCTTGAAACCTTTCCACCTTGAACTCTGACCTTTTCTAAGCTGCTATTGAAGTTCAAACATACATCTTAGATATTTTAAATTTTTGTATCTTAACATAGCACAGAATTTGACACCAAAATCAGAAGGTGCATTGAAAGAAACCTTCCAAAAGTTAAGCAAAGTATTAAGAAACAGGATAATTTCATTAGAAACAAGATTGCTGCACTGTTATGGCAGTGAATATTGAACAATCTTGCAGATGAAGAGGGGACTTGAGGCAACAGATGTAGTTTTACAGAAGAATGCCAAGAATACAATGGACTGAACATTTGAGCGACTACAAAGTTCTAGGGAACAAAAAGGGCACTTATACTTAGAATCAGAAAGACAGTTGAGATTTCTAGGATACATTTTAGGATTTAGAAAAATTATAACTCACAGTACATATTTGGGGGGTAAAGGAAAGCAGCGAATAACCTGCCTAATGAGCTTGTGTAAATGGTTGGCAGAATAGTGATTCAGAGAGCAAAAAAATTTTTTACTAAGGGCAAGAACATGGCATATTGAAGTTTGGGATGAAAAAAAAAGTCATTTTTTCTAATTAAAAAAAAAAAAAAAAAATTTTAGGGAAAGTATAAAAAAAAAAGTGGTTTTTACTTTCATTTTTCTATTTTCATGCTGAGTTCAAAACTAGAAAAATGATGTTATTTGTCTGACATGTTTCCATTTGATTATCATGCCAACTGGAACAGACACTACAAAATTAAGTATATATTATCCCCGCCAATCTTATCAAATATGTCTGCTTGTTATCTAAAATGTTTGCACTGATAGTTTTAAAAGAATATGTTTTATAATCTATGACAAAAATAACAAAATATCTTGGTATTAATTACCATTGAAATCTATCATAGTTCATTTGACAAATAATTCAGTTACAGAAAAAATATATTAGCTACATTTTAAATTAAACATGGATGCATCATTTGAACTGATGTTTGCTTAGCATCAACAAACAACAAATTCCTTTTACTGTTACGGATTGGTTGTGTACAATGTATTGTTTTTCAAGGGAAAATTGAGGTGTGGCCACAGATAGGGTACTTACTGCATCCTTTTAGATTTTTATGTGTCAGGGACACACATCTGGCAGCATCTCTGATCATGAAAGTAAAGCTAAATCAAAGTAAAATGTAAAAACTTACCATTTGAAAATTGTTCTAAAAGCTGATCTTTAGTCCAGTTGCAAGAAGTAATAATAAAAAATCCTCCCTCATTTAGGATCTTTTTTACAACTTTAATGTATGACATTTGCAACGGTTTAAAATTATCAGACATCAAGCTAATGGCATCATATGTTCCCTTGTCATGACATACTTGATATTTCTGGTTGAATGCCAAACAAGATTCTTCATTTAAAATATCTCCAACCTACAAAGAAAAAGGTAAAGATTTTTCCACTGTCATTGATTATCAGAAAATATTTATATTTAAAAAATAAATAAATAAAGCAAAACTCAATATGTTCAATCTAATCTCAACTCTTTCACTCCAGAAACAATTAAACACCAAACAAAATTGATAACTCCTAAATTTTATAAATATTTTTTTAGTCTCATGTATTTGTATATTTTACTCTGTTAGTTATCTCCCTTACACTGGCAACACCTTATGACTAGCAAACTTTTCCGACATTCTTTCAAGGCTGGCAGGTGAACAGGCAGAGTACAATACTAATAATTAAAAAAATATTTGACGATATGCAAAGACAAAATATTATGTATGTAATATTTTTTTGTGGGGAATGGGAACTAGTCATGTGATTTTGTGAAAACAAAGAATCCTGTAATAAGTTGAGATTAAGACAATTTAGAGAACTTAAGTATAGCTTCCAAGCTGAGTTTTTTTTTTTTTTTCGTTTTACAGACATGCTCCACTGCCTTGTCACAATTCTGTTTATAATAATAGACTTCCTTGGAGTAAGATGTAACTGAAGGTGTACTGGACACCCACCTTTTCCTGAGAAGCAATAATAGACTTGCCTTGCTTGTCATGAATTTGTGGCCTTATTCCATACTAAGCTGAACTGAATAGTATTGATTCTGATATGGAATACAATATCAGTAAGCTGAATTTGGGTTGAGATTGTATTCACACTAATATCATTGTGAGAAGCATGAATCCTCTCCTCCCTGCTTTAGCACCAGATATCTTTATATAATGTCACATCCCTTGTATACCACAATGATCAACAGAAAATGGTGGTTGAGTGAACGCTTCTTACAACTACTTCACAAATGATAGCAAGCAGGCAATGATCAATCTTAACAGGGTCTAAATGAGGGTCAAGGGATTTAAAACTTTATTCCTGATAATACTTGTTTGTTATAGAGAAAGAAGAGAGACAAAGACGTTATTTTAAACCAAAGCAGAAAATGCTTTATCTGAAATTCATCTTATCAGAATTAAAACATTTAAGTCAAGATCCCTTTTAGAATTTGTTTTTATTCTTGTATGACTAGATCAGGTACAATTACTTGGCAACACAATGTCATATTCTCTATTGGCCAAGTAAATATCAGAATTTATCCTTCTGGAGTATTTTTTCTTTTGACATAGGTTAGAAACAAAGTATAGTAATACATTGCTTTCTTGTATAGAATGAAGTCATATTTTATTTACTCTTTCAGGAGATATTGAGTATATAAAAAAATATCTTTTTTTTTTTTTTTTTTTTTTTTTTTCATAAAATCTAGTACCTTAATATACAATTTAAAACCACTAAAAATAATGTTTTAAGTAATAAAAATAGGGAGAGAACAAAAAATTGGAGTTGAATTACTAAAGGGAATTAACTGAAAATGAGATATCAACAAAAAAAAAGGGGGTATGGCACATGGAATTAGAACAATTTACCCCAGTGGACTAAATAAAGAGCTCAGTTTGAA
This sequence comes from Acanthosepion pharaonis, assembly GCA_903632075.3. Taxonomy (NCBI): domain Eukaryota; kingdom Metazoa; phylum Mollusca; class Cephalopoda; order Sepiida; family Sepiidae; genus Acanthosepion; species Acanthosepion pharaonis. Next base: position 4,055,445 of record CAHIKZ030003744.1, on the reverse strand, counting down.
ATTCCAATGTATATCACCTGAAGATGGCCAAAACGTCATGAATATAGCAATAAAGAAGAAGACAACAGTCTAAACAGTGTAAATAGTTACAATATCTAATCTCAGAAATATAGACAGATGTTAATAAAAATATATCCGATTAAAAAAGAAAATCCATTAATTCTTTAGAAATTGTTTTGGTATAGGAAACTGTGCAAATTTAAATAAAATTCAAAGCTTTAATGACCCTAGAGGCTAAAATCACAAACTCTATAACCCAAAAAAGGCTAGATAATTTTGAGTGTAAAAATGTTAATCTTTATTTGCACACAAAGATTAGATTCAGTTTGCTTCATATTGATAGAAATCCCTCAGCAAATATTTATGATCATTTTATTTATATGCTTCAGTATGACAAATTTTAACCTTTATCACTCTGTATGTGACTTCGTTTGCTGTACAAAAAGTTTATTCTGTCACTGAAGGTGACTCTGATCCCTGAACAATAGTGTGTTTGAATTTCATAGTTGTGTTGTGATACCCTGCCATGACAACAGAAGACAACTTTGAGTGAAATTAACAATAAGGTTACTGCAATTGAGAGGCCTTGAAAAAAATGCAGTGGAAAGGGAAGTAATATTAACAATGCAGAATGCTAAAGGTTAAAATGTAAAAATTTATTCAACAAAACTCAAAGATTTTTGGGTGTCATAAAAGTTGAACTCAGAAACACGTAAAGCCCACTCTTAGATGCCTAATAGAAGTTGGCCAATATTTATTACTTTTTCTTTTATTTATAGAAAATTATGCAAATCCCCAAAAGCTTATTAAAGCCATCTCATTTATTCATTTTGTTTTTTACCCAGAGCTCAAATGAGAAGCAGTAATAATTGGCTCAAGTTTTTATTTACACACTTTTATGATTGCATTGTTTAAAAAATTATATTTTATTCTTTCCAAAATTGCCATGTTGTATTTTTTGATAAACATAGTGATTTTTAAAAATATTTCTTTACTTAAATTCTAAAATTTTTATGTTTTAAATGATTTTCCAACCCGCTCTTAATAAAAAAATTTTTTTTAAATCAATTTTCACTCCAAGCAAGGCAATAATGCCACTAAGATACAAAGGGCTACTGGGAGTGAAATAGAATGAACAGATTTTAGAAGTAGCCAGAAACTCAATCCAAAACAGGAAACATGGGATAAACATCTACTGTTCAAAAACCAGAGAGAAGTGTGAACTAGATAATAGGTAAACCTATCTTCCCATTTATTGTATAATGAGAAAAAATATGAACCTCTCTGCCATTATGAAGACTCCTACCATGTATTAAGCACCAGTTAGTAATCAGAAAGAAACAATGGACATTCTTTGAATGATGAAACAATAAGATTTTGAAATTCTATTAAGCACTCAAATGCCAACTTATCAAACAAGGATTGATATTTTGTTATAAAAAAATCTTATTTCAGACAAATTTACTTTTCATAAATTGGTAGATTTATTCTCTGATTTAATATGCCTTCAATTACTACATTATGCTTTTCTTAAAATCATTTAAGGATTAAATTTTATCCAATACTTACCTCAAAAATGATATTATTAAAGTTTTCTTCAGCTGAAATGGTTTTAGCAAATGTTATCGCATTTTCTGAATAATCAAAACCAGTGAGACAAGAAAAGCCTTGCCTTGCCTATAAAAACAAAAAATTTTCAGAGTTAAAAATGGCATGAAAATTTATCATGTTTTATATTCATCATATCTTGAATTTTTATTAGATGGAGCCTTGTCAGCCACTATAAATCTTTGATAAGTATTTCTTTCATCTTTATAACAAAGACCTTCTCTCACCTTCCGTAGACCTGAGTGTCTCACTTTACCGGTCGATCTTCCCTACTGTCACACATGTGACAAAAGAAATAATATAAAGACATCTAAAGTGGAATGACAGAAAAGCAGCAAAGTTTTTATAGCAAACAAGAAAGGCTTTTATAATTTTAGTGATTTGGTTAGTAGTTAAAAAGAGAAATAACATGGTATTACTGGCAAGAAGTTAGATATACTTCAAAATAACTTCATCGGTAGTTGCTGTGTTTTGTGGTATAGTTTACATGTCAGGTCAGCAGAGGGTAGTAAATGGTCTGCACTGAAGCAGATTTTGGCAACAACTAACTTAGCCAAGGGATTAGCTTAATTTTGGTGCCAACCAACGAATATGAATACTCGGATGAAAGGACTCCACTTGTAAGGTCAACTGACCACTCAAATGACCCAGAGAAGTTTCATTCAGAAAAATAAACTCTCTTAACACTCACCCACAATGCCCCAAACAGGTGGATGATTAACAGTTCAACAATTCAATCAGAGGACTTCAACCTTGGACCTACAAACAAACCAGCTTTGTCTTCAAATGAAAAGTCTGAGGCTTGGGAAATCTTTTCAGTTGAAATTATTCTTGGGCAATATCTCACAAGACTTGGTGGAGTAGCAGGCAAAGAGGGGCGGTGATGTCAACAACTCTTGCTACATTTCTACTTATGCTTCATGCTACCCAAACTCTTTGTATAACTTCAGATTAGTCAATGTTGGCTGCCTGGATATATAAGGAATATGTTCCTTTCAGTGGTCAGGTTACAAGTTTATTTGCATATGTGCATAATAACAGGGAAGGGTTTTGATGATTTCTTCCTCTTGGACACAGTCAGGATTAACTGAATTGACCTCAGCTAATATACAATCAAGGAAAAAACAGTGAATGGGGTTAAAAAATTAAAAAAAAAAGAAAATTCCAACTTTTAATTTTAACCAAGATCTGACCAAGCTTAAGCTATGTGATTTATTTCAAGTGTTATTTTTCCATTGATGAGTGGGGGTAAAGGGTAGGTATCCCCACTTTACATGACCCTACTAGTTAAAACCTTGTTATGACATGAGTTCAAATCCAGACAATTCCACATATTTATTCATTTTATTATAATTAAATGATTTTCATTTCTCAACTAGAAAAACTAGACCTGATGGGACGTCTTCACATCAGCTCCTTAATTCCCTTTCTGAACAACACTAGGTATATATTCATTAACTTGTAAAATCTACACCAATAATTCTATTATATCTTAATTTCATATGCCATTCAGACCATAATTCTATGGCATTCAGACATTTTGAAAGATATACTAATGAAAAAGAAATAATGGTTAAAATTCATCATTCCAAGTGGACTAGTGACCTCATTCTTTTGGTTATTAATAGTTCAACTCATTTATTTTACAGTTTTCTTCAAGTATACAATTCACATGGGAAAGGGCAGAGGAGGAAAATTAAAAATCATGGCCAACAGAAATTGATATAAAGCTATTCTGATCAGTATGTTTGTTTTCATTGGTTTTCTATTGGTCAACATCTTTTGAATTGATCTATAAAATAAAAAAAAGAAAAGGATCTATTTCTGACCCATATTCTGTACAGATTGCATGATTGAAGAAGATTAGCCGAAACAGAGTAACACCAAAAATCACAAAAAAAAAAATTAATTATCTAAACAATTCATGAAATAGGAAAAACTCAAACTTATCAAAATCATCTCTCTTCATTTATTTCTTTTTTTGCTACTCAGATTTTGAACCTTTAAAAAGATAAATAGTTTACAATGTTTCTTAAGAACATCTTAGCAACCTTATTTATACAATTTTTGTGTTCATTCCTACAAATACCTTGTAGAATGTAGGACTACTGTCTCAGTAGCCAGTAGATTTTTATGGGGTCAAGTTATTCATTTATCAAGACTGGCTGACAAGCAAGACTAGAGAGCTCAGTTTGCTCTGCTATTTTACTCATAACTAAGGCAGGGATGAAGAAGATATAGATCCCTGTCTTTTTCCCAAGGGTATTACTGCAAATTGGACACCTCTGTCATAAACACTGATTAATCAAGGCATCTGGTTATTTGAGATAAATCTTTAAAAACCCAAACAAATCAAGTATACTAATCATTTCTTAAGCCCAAAGTGCAAATTGAAAATCAGAGAGACCAAAATCAAACAAGTGCGGAAATTTAAATATCTGGGAAGTGTTTTAACAGAGAACAGGAAGTATGATACTAAAATCAAAAGGCATATTGGGATAGCCAAAGATGCATTCCAAAAGCTAAGCAGAGTATAAAGAAATAGAAAAACTTTGCTAGAAACAAACAAAAGAGTACCAAACTGTTGTGATATCTCTCCTCTTGTATAGCAGTGAGTGCTGGACAATCTTCAATGATAAAGATGAGACAACAAAAATGTGGTTCTACAGAAGGATGCTGAGTATACTATGGTCCAAACAAGTGAGCAACAACAAAGTTTTAGAGAAAATGGAAACAAAAAGGAAATTTATACTTAAAATCAGAAAGAAACAGTTGAAATGTCTAAGGCACATAATGAGAAAAGAGGGCTTGGAAAATCTGATACTCACAGGACAGATTTTAAGCAAGAGAGACAGAGGACAACAATGCATAACCTACTTAGTGAGCTTGAGTAAATGGATGGTGAAAAATCTTATTAAATAAAAAGAGCACAAATTTTTCTTTAATAAGATTTTTTGAACATTCAAGCCAGTAGACAAAAAAATATACTTTTGAATAAATAAGCATAGCATCTACTGTGACACTGAGTCATCGGCATGAAACTGATATTTCTCCTACCAGCGTTTTGGGGTTGACTCATAGTCGCTACCACCAGCCTATGTCCCTGTCGATCAGTGGTCATCGCTGCCCAGCAGGATCCTTTGGTCAGGGTATCAAGTGGGATGGTCAGTCGATTTCAAATGGCTTCACACCAGATGCAACTGGTCCGACACCAGCTCCATCATTCTCAGCTCACTTCCAATGTCTAGTTACCGAAGCAACTACTTCGATCTCAAGTCTAACCTACCCACGTTGTGATTTTGATCTTAGGTAGATGAGATCACACAAGCATAAAGAAAAGAAGCAAATAAAAAACCCAAGAGGTTCAAGTATGTTGAAAGAAACAAATCAACTTTTATCCATCTGTTATATACAGGAGTGTGTGTGTTTTCTCCCAACCCGTGTCTTCGGAGAGTGACACCTTTATACTTCTTAGGCAAGTTCTGGTCTTCTAAGTCAACTGATTTAGTTTTTAAGTGTTGGTTTAGCTTCGTTCATCAGTATAACTTGCTATCGGTAGGAAAGGTGAAGTCAGAGGTCGCGGAATCTCTCGGTCAGCTTCTGCAAGACAAAACTCTGATACCTGCTACTCGAACTGCTGAACTGAAACTTCTCAAAATCTCAACTGGTGAACTGCCTGAAGGTGCTCGCTTATATGGACACTGACCAAAAACTGATGCAGGGTTAGACACAGCCTGGGGTTTTCAGTAAATCCTGATTTCTGACAAATGATCTCTTGGTTGTCTGGCTAGGAAAATTGACTACTTCCCATTTTGGGAAAATTAATTACCTTCCATTTTGGGGGGGATCCCTTCTTCGTGAGGAGAGGTTGCAGGATAGCTATCCTCCCAAACTCCCTCCTTCTCACATTGGTACCTCATATCAATTCTTTTCAGTGGGCGTTAACAATTTCCCCATCTTTCTTATCAAATTACCTCTGCCTACCACTCAACCAATGGCGTCCCGGCTGTGCAGGTATGGCTAAGCTGGCCTCATTAAAATTATAAACTAGAATTTTTGTTTACAAAATTCTTGTTCTCACCAACCAAAAATTCTTACAAATAACACATGGCTCTGTCTCTTAAAATCTCTGATATCTTCGACGCTCCTGGCCACTTTGCCTCTTCTTAGCTCGTGCTTTTACAAACAACATCAATCAATTGTCAAGGTTTGCAGGAACACCTGGCTTCTCAGAAAAGAAAAATAAATCTATCTTCAAATCGGCAATTCTTTCAAGATATTTTCTCATGCCAAAATTGTATAATCAACACATGGCCACTTAAAACCATATCATCGACGCTTGGTTATTCTGTGTTTTTCTCAACCAGTACTTTTATAACATCATCAATCAATTATCAAACCCCGACATTTTGTCCCCTTTGTGGAGTTTAGCGTCTACACGAACCCTTGGCTTCTTTGAGAAAAATAAATAATGGTAATACTCTCTACCCGGTATCAGCAAATATTTTGGAATATTTTCTCATGCCAAAATTTTTATAATCAACATATGGCCTCATCGCCTGGTTGACTTCTAAAATCTTGCAATTTTGAATGATATCTTGTTTTCAGTTTTTCTTTAACCAGTACTTTTACAAACATCATCAGGCATCAGGCCGTAGTGTAAGATAAGCCTAAACTGGAGAAGATATCACACAAGCATAAAGAAAAGAAGCAAATAAAAAACCCAAGAGGTTCAACAATTGTCAAAAGCTTGCATATGGTCTTTTTGTGAGATTACTGTTTACACCAATTTTTGGTTTTTTGAGAAAAGTAACTTTTTTTTTAAAGTAAAAATAAAATCTCAGGGTATCTGCTTTTCCGTTCTCAGTATTTTCTTGTTTAATTTTTACGGTTAATTAGTTAATCAATTACCATAGATAAATAGTGTCACGCTACTCAAATACAAGTATCCACTAAAAATAAGATTTAAAGATATATTAAATTGCTTTATATCATAACTGGAGAATCCACTTAATTGGGCCAAACTGCTTTATTCTCATTGTGTCCCTTTTAACTGGAATTAAATTTTTCAAACAAGTATAGCCTGGTCAGATTTCTTGTATGTGTATATCCATGTCCATATGCAAGTTCTTTAAGTAGCTGAAACAGTACATTGTATTCAGAGGTACTGAATTAAGATACCTTCTCAAATGTACTGACTTAATGCAAAAAAACAATCTGGATGATTTACAACCAAATGATAATATCATGGGGTCTGTGTTTATATTCAAATTAAAGTAATTTTTTATGGAAAATAACTACTCCATGTTAATTATAAAGTATTATCACTTATTTCTTTAATTATTTGCATATATATAAAAAAGATCTTGATGTGTGGGTAGTGAATAAGGAACAAGGAAAAGTCTAAATTCAAAACCAGCCTGAACAAGGATGGGCTTCATTAGGCAATCTTGCCCTACACACACCACTGCTGTTATGGCTGTGGTATCTGTGATGTCCCTATGACATAATGGGTTACATAATTAATCAATTTGTGGCATTAAAAAAATCTAAGTGTAAAAGAAAAATTGGCATTCCCTTTTGCATATAATAGACAGAAGGTACTCTTTGAGAAAGCAAATTCAGTTATACTCTTTGAGGGAACAAATTCAATGAAACTCTTTTCCATCATAACTTGGGTCACTAAGTTGTCAACTAGAATAGAAATAAGAAGCTTGTTTAATTAATTAAATCTATTATTCTCATTTTCATTGTTTTGATGATTTTGTTTCATTCTATGTGTTCTTTAGCTTTCATCAGGTGCAGGTTGCATTTAGTAATATTTCTGTAACTTTATCTTTTTGTTTACTAAGCTTAACTTAGTATGGCACAAGGCTAAATAGAAGGAGGAAATACGTCATGCCAATGTAACATGTTGGGAGAGACTGCCAACCAAGAAAATAAAAAATTCCAGATATAAGGTATAATCAGGAATTAATTAATAAAGCTATTAATTTTTTTTTAATTTTCACAAAACTTTAAAATAATTCATAATCCAAGCAATAAATATTCCTCCTCCCCTTAACAAATCTAAAAAAATCCTCACATGCTCAAAATTAAAGATTTTAATTTCACATATACAATACAGATTGTTTTTTTTTAAACAGTCTGTTACTAAAGCATATTTCTTTCAATCTATGAAATCGAATTATTTCATAGTGCACAAATGGAAGATAACAATCAGAATAGCCCAGCTTTTAGTTTGTTATTCCCTTGACAGTGCTATTACTGTAGACACTTTTGATTCCCTTGGCAATGTTTATTTACAAGATTATAAAAATATGTGACCAAGTACAGTGCAATATTTATTATTTACCATTTTATAAAGAAATAAATATGAAAAGAAATCTTTTTATTCAAATATATACAAAAAATCACAAAATTATCAAATATGTAAACAAATTACAATGCAATAAAATAACACTAACTTACCAATTCTATTAATAATGCTCCATTTCCACAGCCTAAATCCACAATAGCACTGTCTTTTTTTATCTTCTCACAGTTTTTAATCCACCGGATCACTGACGCTTGACAATTTTCTCCAAACCTTTGAAATTTCATATCACATTCATTTCAATAGAAAAATTTCAAAATACAACACAAGATTACATTCAAAGAATATCTTAATCAGTGGGCATCAACTTTATTGTACAATAATGTTTATATACAGTCATTAACAAAAGTTTAAGGAAACTTAGGTGTAATAAAAAGTTTTCTTTTTTTACATCATATGGGATTTTGTTATTGCATCAGCCATTATTCAAACATGATTTTTGGTAAAAAGATCTTTGTTATTGCCAAATTAGAAGCCATTTGTGTAGTGAATTAGGCTTAGAATATGTCCAAAAACTCTTACTTGCACCTATATGAAGGGCCCGAATTGTGGTTCTATGTGATGACGGCTATTCTGAATGTGAAATTAGTGTAAAAATAGACTTTAGCAAAACAGTTGTGCACACTGTTATCATGATTTTCCAAAATCCATGGACATTTAGAGACAAGGGGAAAAATAGACAGCCAAAGAAAACCAATGTTAGAGATGTCCATTTAATAAAGCACAAGTTCTTGTAAAAAGATATATGCTGATCTGCTTCCTAATAGTACAAATGTCAGTTCTTTGACAGTTTCATGTCATCTGGGATTTGAGTTTGGTCTGAAATCATTGAATCTAGCTTGTAAACCATGGCTAACTGCAGCTATAAAATCTGAGTGTCTAGCATTTGCTTAGCAACATGAAACCTGGACAACTGAAGACTAGAGCAAAGTTATATATTGAGATGAATCTATGCTCTAACAATTCAAGTTTTGGAATATAAATGAATAGAAGAGATTTGATGAAAAGGATACAGTTCGGACTATGAAGCAGCCACCAAACCAGATGATTTGGAGTTCTATATCGAAATCTGGAAGAGATGGACTATCTGAGAACAATATTGAATGGTGCAAGATATTTTGAACTATGACTAAAGAAACTTGAACTGCATATGCACATTCATCAATGCACAATATTTATGCATGATGCTACTCCATGCCACCAGAATAGCCCAGATTTGAACCCAATTAAGAATTTATCAGAAATTATCAAAAACAAAAGTTGCAGAAAAACAACCTTCAAGTGCTGAAGCACTGAGAGGAGCTATTAATGAAGTCTGGACAAAAGAAATCATGATTCTCAGTATGCCCTGCCGAATCCAGACCATAATCAAAAGCAGATGATGTCATACAAATTACTGAGTGCTGTACTATTTGGTTTTAAATCAATAAAGAACATTACAAATTTATGAGTAAAATTGAATCAGTCTCTCAGAAATTGTTACTGTGTTGTTTTTAACCTTAAGATACTAAAATTACAAGGTGGTCTTAAACTTTTGTTAATAACTGTAATGCATCAGATTACATCATGCCATCTCATGTTTAGGGCTAAGGTAGGAAATGACAAGCAAGAAGATGGATTTAAAAACTTAAATATTCCAACTTTTGTACATTAACAAAAAAGAGCCTATCATCAGTGTATATCAGAATGCAGTTGTGAGATTTTTGTAATAGCATATCAAAATTGAATTTGGTTTAACAGAAATTCAGATATATGGTAGTCAGTAGCTTTACTACTTTGTGCATCTCTCTTCTGACAGACATATTTATATAAGAGTTTACAGGAAGTGATGAAACATTAAGACATTTTTCCAAACTACTAAGAGGAAGGGATCAGTTCTTCTGTTTTTTTTCCATTTGTAAACTCTGATTGCTTTCTTGTTAAACTTTTTATTTACTATCCTCAGCTTTGATTTCATTATGTATTGAAAGTATTGATACATTAACATAATATGTATCACAGTTATATTGTTTATGTTTTTCTTTATTATACATTTAAATAAATTTTATTTTCATAATTAAAATATAGTACTGTGCAGACAGGGATTTTTAAAAAGGAAAATGAAAAAAAGAAAAGAATTTACTTCAGTTTCTTGACTGGTATTTCCATTATTCATAAAAATGGCTGTAAAATATTAATAGGATGAGAAACCAGCACTTTGTTCAGTGGAAACTAGGAATTTTAAGACTACTGAAAACCAAGAACTTCCCATCTAATTCTTTGATGATTCAAAATAAATCTTAACTACTGTATTCAACAAGTCATGAAAAGATTTGGATGTTCCCAAACTTGAGAAGTCAAAATCATCTTTCAACTTAAAAAAAACATCTGTGACATTTTCAAACACCCAACTATATTGGGATACTCAGCACAAATGATTTGATTATTGTAGTACAGTCTTCCATAGGAAATATATTTTAAACTGTTTAAAGATTTTAATGATTTTTTATACAACTAAATAAAAATTTAATCACTATTTTAATGTTTCAAGGCTTTTTTCTTATAATATATAAAAAAAGAAATAATTACAATTGTAATTGACTACATTTTTTTATAGATGCAAGAAATTTTGCATGTAAAAGCAAGACAAATTAAATAATAAAAAATACATGAAAATTTAGAAAACTTAAACCCATAAGACAAAGGACGAGGATAATTATTGTGGCACATTAATTGACAAACTCATCTTACAGACTAATGCATTGCAAAGTGATCGTCTTCATATACATGTCTGTTTTGGTTTTGTCCTAAGCTAAGCTTAATAAATAATTTGCTTGCAGTTCAGAAACACTGATAACACTAGTTTACATCAGATCACCAAAATTGAACTTGATCAATAGGATAGGTTGATTTTTCACTTTTTTTTAGAAAATCAACATTTGTACTCAATGTGAAAGCTGGAGTTTGATGTGATAAGTAATGACACCAAAAATTAGATTCATAGCTTTTACCAATTTTTGAGCATTTAGGTTTAAACATCATCTGAAAAAACGTACAGAAATACAAGAATAAATCCAAATAACACTGATATTTTTTGTATTAGATACATTGAATGGAAAATATATTCAAACCAGAATTCTAATTATGAATCACCACAAGCAAAATATGCAATGTTATTACTGTATTCAATAAGTAAAAACTGTGTAAAAAATTATAAAAGATTACAAAAAAGTCTACTCAATAAATAAGATTTGTTAGATCATAATTAATGAAAACAAAAAATAGATAAACGTGTATATAAGACCATAATAATGTGGGGCACACATTATAGGACAAAATCTTTGAAATTTGCATTGTTTATTGAAAATCACACTAAAACTACTACACAGTAGAATATATTAAATTATAATATGGCTAAATTCAGTATAATTTAACTTTGAAGTAAATGATGGAACAGATGGACTCTCTGGGAACAAAATTTAATGGCACAATTTTTTTTAGTAATAACGTGTTTGTGCCTTGCATCTTGTCCATATACAATTGTAACCTTGTTGTGTTTACTGTTTACATTTAGTTTCATGAAGAGTTTGTAAAAGTAGAGATATTTTAAAAATACACTTATTTGCAATTATTGAAGTTGCTTTCAACATTAAAAAATAATCAAATGATTTTCAATGAAAGAATGAAATTCAGTAGAAAAGACAACGTAGTTTCAACAAATGAACATTAATAAAACAACATGAATACAAGCAATTGGTCATAGATTGGAAAGTAATGTCTTTTTGTTTGGGTTAATAAAATTCTGAAATAAAATATAAATTCTCTTTGTGTATATATGTGAGAAACAATGAAATGTTATATGTGTGTTTATGTGAAAAAACAACACGTGTGTGGTTCATAGTAAAGAGGATACAAGAGATAGAATTTGTTTCTTACTGTGGACAGTGTTGCAGTAGTCTGAAGCGGTCTCTTTGAAGTTTGTCATTTTAGCATGAGGTCATGAAGTTCACAAGTGAGAGTGGCATGGGCCTTCATGACAGATGTGCGTATCCTGTTTGGGGCCAGATTTTGTGTGTTTTATACACTTTCTCGTAAGAAAATCAGCTCCATCCCCCACTTCCTACGCAATAATAAATTTACATCTTTCTTTTCCCAACTCTCTATATATGACTTCTGAGAAACGCACAAGATACAAAGTTCATAGAGTTTTATATAGTTATAAGATAAGGATGTGCTGTAAGGCTTTCATTGATCACCAGAATAAAATTTCAACACTACAATTTTGAACCTAAACTTAATCTTTAAACTTGTCTCATCAAAAAATGGTATCAATTCGGAAAAAAATATTTTGTGTCATTATATATCATGTCAAACCTCAACTTTCAAATTGAATATAGTACCATATTTCCAAAACTGACCTGTCCTACTAAATCAATACAAGTAACATTAAATACTGTAAGAAACTTTTGAAGCTTGTGCCAGTCTAAGCAAAGCTTAGAAAAAGTGAAACAACAGAAGAATGAAGCTTAGAGTCTTCATACTAAAAGCACCAGTTTTCATGTGATCAATTTAGTTAAGCAGCAATAAATCCAATCAGAACTGGGATGGGTGGCTACTTTAGAGACATCAAGCAAATGGAAGCCTTTTGTTAGATTAGGCTGTATTAGCATCACTGTAAACAAATATTGTGTCACCCAACAACAACAATGATGAGGCATTTCAAGATGTGATATATAATTAGAAGAAAACAGCAGTGTTTTGTTTGTGCTTTTTTGCTCAGTGCAAGTTGTGGCTGGATGAGTTATCAACCTCAGACTTGTGTACTTTTTTGTTCCCTCTAAGTTTTCATTGCAAAATCTTTTGTTTGTTGAACCAACTTTACTACAAGTTATTTAAGCCACTCAGAAACATTCCTTTTGATACCCGATTTCAATGGCTGTAATGCAAATGTGTTTAAAAGGACAGAAAACATTGAACTCATATGTAATTTATACAATATAAAGAAATTTGCATGATTTAGTTCACTTTGTTTATCTCGTTTAGCATTCACAGCAGAGAAACAATTAAGTGAGTCAAAAACATTTCAGTGATAAAAGAAGCATTGTACATGGCATATGTGGTTTATTCATTTGTAGCTTATGAACAATTTATAACAAGATGTAAATAGATGAATCTGTGGAAGTGTTTTTGACAGAATTACACAGATTGCCAGTGTTTTTGGTGGAATATCTGTACTGCAGCTTGGCTTGTGCTTTTGTGACTGGAAAATTTGAAGCAGCTTCTTTATTCAGAAATGAATTCTATGAATGTTAACCAACTACTGAGCTGAGCCAAGGCAATATTAAAGGATGAAACAGAAATACTGGGTCTAGCTACATAAGCTACACAATTGGTATACAATATGGCAAAACAACACCAACAGAAAATGAAGAAACAGTTCATGTACTACAGGACCTCATTATGATGAGAGATTGCTTGCTTCAACAAAGGAAGCATAAGCAGTCATGGAGAAAGATCAAGAAAATAAGTACAACATTACCAGTGTCAAGCATTAGGTCATATCTCATCAGATTGTTTAGGAAACAGAATGGAAGCAAAAAAACATCACAGCCAGTCTTCCAAAGCAAAAAATACAACTCTACCTGTAACTGAAGTACAGATTGATGGAACATCATGCACAGCTTTGATATATTCTGGATGTTCCCGCCCGATTGTTTGACAACTATGGAAGTGACTGATTGATTGACTTGTTTTTTAAGGTTTATCAACCCTTTGAGGGTTATTTAAAGCCAAGACTTTGGATTGTAAGAATAATTCTTTTTTGAGAGTGAATGTTGCATTAACATTTTTTTTTAGAGAGAACAATGATTTTTTCCAGATACAAGTCCTACTATTTAACCCATAGTTTTGGGGAGAAGAGATGGATTCATACCTTTCCCAAGTGAATGTAACAAACTTGACTGGAATTCAAACTCAGCTTCCTGATTTCTCATTCCAAGCTGTTATCCATTATGCCATCCACACATGTGTCAGCTATGGAAAAGGGAAAACATGAACAGGATGAGTTTTAATTAGGTACCTCCAATAATTTGCTAAAAAATCAGTATAGCATAATGATAAAAGGTCCCAAACTTAATAAAAAAAAGTTTCATCATTAAAATGTCTATGTTATTATTAAGAGGAAAGAACAAAGTATTTTTTTAAATATTTTTTAACATTTTTTCCTTCTTTCTAACACATTCTAAATTTGGGTAAAAAATCTCTTTTTTTTTTTGATTTTGTAATACTTGTGGTAATGGCCATTTTAGAGCAGCAGTTTCATGGGGAAACCCATTAATTTGGAAATTCTTGCAAAAATCAAATTATTGTCTGATTTTAATGAAACTTACAGGATTTATTCAAAAATGAATGAATTTATTTTTGAAATTTTTATTTTTAGAAAATCTTGGTAAAAATATTTTTTTTACATCTGTTAGGCACCCCCCACCCCCCCAAGAAATTAATTTTATGAAATTTTCTAGAATTTCAAAACAGTTCGCAAATTGTTTTCTATTATTTATAAGCAAGATTCCTTGGAGAAATTAAATCATCAAATTTTTTTCACAACTACTGCCAACTTTTTAAAAGTCTGCTCCAAATCTTAAAATAAAAACTGCAATAAACTATCTAATTATCAAATTAGATAGGCTTTTATTTGCTTTTATAAATAAGATACATTAAGGACATTATTATCTGAAAAATAATTTTCAATGATTAAAGAATTTTTACAAGAATTGTTTGCATTTTTCTTTTAGTTTTTTTTCATTTTTCTTTAATTTAAAAAAATTTTTTAAAATTCTTCCAAACAGAATGTGGTTATTAAGTTTTTAAGTGAAGACTATATTTACTAAGTGAAAATGAAAAGCTCAATACAAATAATGCTACCAAAACTTTTTTTTTTTTTTTGTGCATCAAAATATCATATTTTTTTTAGTATGATATCTCATAAGTGACATGTAAAGGTCTTATCTCACTCTCAGTTATTAAATTAAAAATTAAATTGAGATAATAAAATTATCTCATTTATCAATTTAAACAATTAATAACTGAGATATTTTAATTATTAATATAATAATAATTTTATTAGTTATTATCTCAGTTATTAAATTAAAAATGTAATAACTTAATGTAATATTAATAATTAATAAAATTAATTATCATTATCTTAGCTATTAAATAATGAAAGAGATAGAGGTAACTCAATAATGTAAGAAATTTTTATAGTATTTTAAATTATTATAAGAAACAAAAAAAAAAACCCATTATGTCACATTAAACCTGTCAACACATTCAGCCATCAAATTATCGATGGAGATGTGAAAATAACAAGACCCCAAGGTGAAGAAATGTTTGTCTGGAAGGTTTTATGCTATAAGTAAGTGATATTTGTTTCAGAACAGATTAACTTAACTTTGAATTTGCTAATTTTATGAAAGTAACATTTCAGAAATGTATATCTTATTTTAGTGGGATTTTCAAAACCGAAAAATAAGTTTGTTTACATTTCACTAAAAAAATTTAAAAAATAGCTGTTTCGATTGTTTTTTCAGAAGCATCGACTAAAAATCATTCAAATTTCTATTTGAAATACTCCACAGTATTTTTTTTTCCGGAATTAAAAAATTTAATCCTTTAGCTTTCAAATGAAGTGGTTGGAAAGCTTTGAAAAGGATTTTTCCTTTATGAAAAATACATTTAAACCTTGGGTATACAAATTTTTGGAGGTACATAGTTTTAATCCAAGTGAATATCCATCAGTCACTGTGGCCATTTCAGACAATTACATTTAAGAGAAAGATTAGGATTTGATCTCATTGGGGTAACACTGATTATGAGGTTGATTACAAGTATTAGATATTGACAAGATGAGTCTGTTCATAGGGAATTGTAAGCATATATAGACAATACATTTGCTAAAAGAATATACTGGTTATTGCCAGTGTCAAAGGACATTTATTGAATTTTTTTTAACTTATTTGCAACAATTTGGTACAATTGGAAGGTGGTGCATAAGTGCTAGGTTTGGAAGTCTTGAAAATAAAGTTGAGGAAATTCCTGATAACATTACAAGATATGCATTTTCCCTCTGTCTTTTCTACAAATACTTTCATGATAACTGCTCCAATGAGCTACTTCACTGGTTCCCAAACAGAATGAATTTAAACATGCTACTAGTTTGGCATCTCAGTCCCACCCTTTGACTGTCGAAACTGTT
The DNA here is from genome assembly GCA_903632075.3 of Acanthosepion pharaonis. Lineage (NCBI taxonomy): Eukaryota > Metazoa > Mollusca > Cephalopoda > Sepiida > Sepiidae > Acanthosepion > Acanthosepion pharaonis. The sequence continues at coordinate 4,039,228 of CAHIKZ030003744.1, read as the reverse complement.
AAATGTAGCCGTCTCTTCTACTCCAATAGCATCATGCCTCATACTTCCCCTCTGTGGAACTCCCTTCCCTCTGTCTTTTCAACAAATACTTTCATGGTAACTGCTTTGATGAGCTACTTCACTGGTTCCCAAACTGCATGAATTTAAATGTGCTACTAGGTTGACATCTTACTCCCACCCTTTCACTGTCAAAACTGTTAAATGTAGCTGTCTCTTCTACTCCAATAGCTTCATGTCTGTAGAACTCCCTTCCTCTTACTTGCTTCCCTGATAGCTATAATCTTCAGTTATTCAAATGTAATGTCAAACAACATCTTCTAATACCTTGATCTAATTCCCTGTCCTTCTCTTCATCCTTTCCTCTATCACGTCTCTTTACTCTTGCACCCACTCTCTGTAACCCCTTGCATGCTAGTGGCACGCCCGCCTTTCTTGGGGTGAAATGCTTAGAAAAAAAACATGTGGGTCAATGTTGTTGGTGATTGAATGCTTATTGAAAGTGAACACGTCCATGATGGAGGATGTATGCTGGATGTGCCCAATGAGCAATGCACATCATATCAGCACAAAGAAACTAGATATCACACTGAAACTGGCTCTCCAATGGCAAAAGCAAAGATGTTGAATTTAACAACTGATTCCTTCTCAGTATATCTGTGTGTAGAGTAAGTGGAAGTTAACTGTTTCAAATCAAAAGATCAAATGATAAAAATAAACACACCATGCAAAGGCTCCATGCGGCCTTCCAGTTTCAAACATATTTCAAATTAATAAAAATAAAGGGTAGATAATAAAATCAGCTCCCGCCAATAAATAAACATAAGCTTCCTGAGCCTACACAAAGCCACATAAACCAGACATCCATTCAACTCAGCAGAAAGATTTTCAGCAATAAAGAGACACAAGTCAAACTTATCATCCAGTTTTTCTCTCACCAAAGTAACAGTGGACACTCTTTGATCTCGTCTCCCAACTCTACTTTCTTATTTCCTCATTGAATATTATATTTGTTTTATTTTCTTTTCAGTCAGAGAGAAGAACTTTCTAAATACAAATTTTTTTTTCCATGATAGTTACAGTTAAGAAATTGTGCATTTTACGTTAAATAAATATCTTCATTTTATTTGAACACACAACAACCCTTTCTCTCATTTTTTATTCAACAAATGGTGACTCATGAGATCTTTTCCCAACACCTGTATACCCAACACCCCAACTGGTTGGAGTCTAAGATACTGATGAGATTCTAATAAGATGGCTCAATATCTTTCATGCACTATTAAAGGAATATAATTTTTCTGTTGACTTGTCTTTGTTGTACCTAGCAAACAAATATGATGACAAAGAGATGGTTCAGTGAGATGAATAAAGAAACTGAGCCTATAATGCCTGTGTACATTACTGTTCTGCCTTGAATAAAATGGATGTAATCTGGAAATCTGATCTATCAGACAACCTCAAGAAGAAACTTTTTTGAGCCACTGTAGAAGCGGTGTTAATGTATGGGGCACTGCTTGGACATTAACTAAAACCGTAGAGTCTAAGCTTGATGGAACCTACATTCGGATGCTGAGTTATAATTAATCTCTCTTGGAGATAAAATCCAACCAAGTAATAGCCCTATGGATCCATCCCTGATATTTCTACAATCTTATGTGAATACAGGATATGCTTTGCAAGGCACTGATGGCGAGCAAAACAAGAACTCACAAGTGATCTACTGATCTGGACTCTTAGCCATGAAGCAAGACAGATTTGTGACCCAGCAACCTCCTACATTGACCAGCTATATTATGACACAGAATGCCACCCTAATGACCTTCTGACCTTGATGCAGGACTGTAATGGTTGACATGATAGACTCATGAATATCCAAGCTGGCTTGACTGAATAAAAATTTTTAAAAAATACATTACTGTTGTAGAAGAGTTAAACAATGGAAATTCATCAGCATAGTGAACATCCAAGAGTGAAAAGAACAATAAAAGAACAATCTATTTTAACAAACAAGTTTGACCTTCTAGATCAAGGGTAACCATTCAGACATACAGGGCCTAGCAACAATCAGGATATGCGTCATTTATAGCTTTTCCATTCTTGTCTCAATCTCCACTGTTCTTTCAGATACTATTATATATCGCACACACACACACACACACACACACACACACACACATATATCTTGGCTTAAAGGCCATATCACATTGAAACACCAGTTCTCATACAATCACCAAAGTTAAGCAACATCAAGTCTGGTCAGTTGATATTTTAAACTGATGCTAAATTTTTAAGAGGTAGATAATTTTCTTTTTGCCTTCCTCAAAGCATTTAAATCAGTCATTATCAGCATCTCAAAAAAAATGGAAACAAAAGATTCTTCATAAATCTCTTTAAATAAAAACTGTACCACTAATCTACTTTGGAAATGACAAACCAAAATTTCCTGACTAACTATCTTCATTAAAATTTAAAGTGCACTCCAATGTTTTAGTCATTTTACAAGAGCAGTAAAAAAGGTTGAGAAACACTGACCCAGATGGATGGTTAGGTGCTATAAGCTTGAATATGCAGGTGGTGTAATGGATTCTTTCTTTCTATGTGCTGTGTCCTTTCAGGATGTAGGTGATCATATCTCTTCACCTCTCTCTATCCTTTGTAGCTCGCAACAAGTTCCTTCCCTCTGCCACCTCCCCACAAACCACACTCTGTCATGCACTGTTTTCCCTTGTCTCTCTTTCCCTCTATTCAACCTGTGAGTATCAAATTCTCCAGGCCCTCCTTCCTCATTATGTGTCTCAAGAACTTCAGCTGCCTCTTCCTGATGTTAAGTATAAGCCTCCTCCTTGTTTGCATCCTCTCTAAGAACTCATTGTTGCTCACACACTTGATCCATATCCTTAGCATCCTTCTGTAGAACCACATCCCCGTCACCTCAAGTCTCTTCATCTTTGAGGAAATCATCCAACATTCAGATGTCACATAACAGCTCAGTATTCTTTTCTGCATTACCAAAGAAATCCTCCTGTCTTGTAATACTCTGCCCAGCTTTTGGAATGTGTCCTTGGCCATCCCAATGTCTACAGATCTCAGTGTTGCATTTACTGTCCTGTCAGAATGCTTCCCAAATATTTAAACTTCTGCGTTTGCTTGATACTAGTGTTTTCAACCTGCAAATCACAATTTGGGCTCATCCTTTTATTGATAACATTGCATTCTGTTTTCTTGTAGTTTATGCTTAATCCTTTATTCACAATCTTTATCGCTACCTTCTGTAGGAGATTTTGTAATTTCTTTTCAGTGTCTGCTATTAGTACTGTGTCATTTGTGTATCTTATATTGTTAAGATTGTGGCCGCCAATGCTAAATCCTGGTAGGGTTTCCAATTCTCTTGCTGTATAGGTTGAACAGGTCGGGTGAGAAGACGCATCCTTGCCTTAAGCCCCTTTCTATTTTTGTATATTCGCTGAACCCTTTCTCTATGCACATGCATGCTGTTTGCTGCCAGTATAGGTCCTTGATTATTCTAATATCTTTCCCAAATATATCAAGGTTGCTGAGCAGTTACAGCAGAGCCTTGTGGTGTACTTTGTCAAAGGCCTTTGTATAGTCTATGAAACATTTGAATCACTCTTTCTGATAACATTCTGAGCCTGAATATCATGTTCCTTGTTCCAGTGTCTTTAATGAACTTGCACTGTTCTTGTCTGGCCTGATTCTGCTGGGTCTGTTCATCAGAATACAGATGATGGGTTTTGTCACATGGCTCATTAGGCTTATTGTTTGGTGGAGTTTGCATTCATTTACAACAGGTTTCTTAGGCATTGCTATGAAGACAGATGTGCTGAGGTCTTCCAGTATATCCAAGCTGTTGTAGATTTCATTTGTTATTCTGATGATCTTGTCTATGCCAAAGTCATCTAAGGCTGTCAGCATTTCCGCTACAATTCCATCTGGCCTTGTTTCTGTTCAATTTGGCTGCTTTTACTTTGGTTTTCAGAAATCCATGTCTGTCAATAGTTCTGTGTATTGCTGGTTGTTCTCTTTTGTCATGGAAGAGTTCTCCAATATACTCACTCCAACGTAAAATAATTTTTTCTTTCTCTAATATAAGCGTTCCATCCTTTGATTTTAAGCAGCCTGTTGAGGAGCATGTCTTCCATCTTGTTAGTTACTTTGTGCATATCTCTTTTGTTGGTAGTACTCAGTCTTTCTATTTCTGCACATTTTTCATTTATCCACCCTTTTTTAGCTTGGTCCTTAATTCATTGTGTATTTATCTATACTCCATTCCAAATCTTTCAGTTTTCTGTCTCCTTTCCATCATGTCGAGAATCTCATCAGTCATGCAGTCGTTTTTCCTTCTTCATCTTGTCTCCTTTGGGATGATATCGTTTGCTGATGTTACTAAAGCTTCTCTCAGTGCGTACCATTTCAAGTTTCCACTGTGTGCTCCATATCTTCTTTTCATATTGTCCATATATTTTTCTTTTAGGTCAGGATCGCTCAGGAGTTTGTTGTATTGCAGTTTGGCTGCTGCATTAGGCTTTTTCAATTTCCGCAGTTTCACTCTTAGTTTACATAAAAAGAGGGCAATGATTGCTTCCGCAGTTGGCACTTGGGTAGATTTTGCAGTGAATCATTGCATTCCTGAATCTTTTGTTGATGGTTAAATAATAAATTTAGTTTTTAGTTTCTCCTCCTGGGCTCCTCCATGTCCATAGTGGTCTCAGATGTTCTTGGAACCATGTGTTGGCTATTACTTGGTTATTGGCTGTGCAATATTGGATTCATTTTTCTCCGCATCTGTTGCGGGTTCCTAGTCTGAATTTTCCCGCTATATCCCCTGTCTTTTCCCTGCCTGCCTTGGCATTTAGGTCTCACATGATAATGATGACTTTCTGTGATTTGCATAGAGTCTTGACACTATCCAGCATGGATTAAAATGATTCAATGTCCTCTTACTTGCTTTGTGCCGTCAGTGCATACACTACTATAATAGCCGCATTAGAAGGCTTTCCCTTTTAGCTTCACTACCAGAATTCTTGGTGGTATAACAGCTCAGAATTGGAAATCAGAAATCTGAGTTTCAATTGGATTCATTATATTTACTTATGCACAAATAAACTTGGGAAAGTTATCAATACATTTCTCCTCTCCATAGCTATGGGTTAATTAGTAGAACATGTATCAGTAAATAATTATTATCTCCCAAAAACTTCTTACAATCTAAAAATATTTTCAGCCTTTAAATAATTTAAAAAAGTTGATAAACTGTAAAAAATAGATCAGTCAATATAAACATTTATACATCTATATATATATATACATATATATGCATACATATATACATATGTATACATACAGATATATATACATATATACACATATGTAGACACACATGCATGCATACATATACACATATATACACACATTTATGTATACATATACACATATATACACACGCATGTATACATATGTACTAGCCAATCTCTATTGCAGACACTCGCTCAGGCACATTTGTGTTTGTTCAACACTCACGGAGCCCACCTGTGGTTGATACTGCAACTATGCTGAATAAACCATAGTTACAGTTTCTGGGAGAGAGTGTGTTATCTAGCATGATCAAAATTTGAACAAGGCCAGCACGGTCAAACCCTCAGTCACAATGACTTGTGGCTTTCTGCTAGCACAGCTGTCAACAGCTCACAAGAGTTCTGTCTACCCAATTTCACTCACAAGGTTTGGTTCAACTCGTGATATGGTTTTCAGGCACTTTCCAAAGTTGCCACACGCTGGGATCAACTTCGATCCATTCCGATAGCATCGGGAAGTCACATTCCTGACGAATAGACTATGGTGAGATTCAAGCCTGGGTCTTATGGTTAGAATTCAAATGTTCTAACCACTCAGTTATGCACCCCTACATATACACACACATATATATACATACAAACATATATACATAAACACATCCATATATACACACAAATAAATATAAATATGCACGTGTATATTATATATATATATATATATATATATATAAAATGGACTCTCCCATCAGTTTCAACGTATGAGGATCTGACAGCTTAATTGATTTGGTTATGAAATTTTGTGCGATAATCTTAAGTGGCACTTAAGACCCACTAGTGATTTACAAAGGTGGCCACATATGGAGCAAGAGTGAGGATTGTGAGATGAGATCATTGTTAGATTGGCTGACCTTTTAGATCTTGCTCTCACTTCTTGGAGATGATTCAGACAAGCAGATTGAAAACTGCTGAGTTCACTAAAACATGTTGATCTCCATTCTATCCACTCCAAGACTAAGCGCTCAAGGGTGTTATATGGTATATTGACAACTGACAAGTTGCTTTTCAGCTTGTCTTTGTATCTTAGCCATGTGAGCCCTAAATTCCTGTAGCCCTGATCTAACTGGCTGTACATTAAGATCTTGGGTATCCTGTCATCAGACATTCTCAAGACATGACCAGTCCACCATAACTGAGACTGTATGAGAAAAGTCTCGATTCCTCCAATATTACACCTGTTATACAGGTCTATGTTAGATGTCCTATCTTGAAGGTTAACTCCATAGATAGCATGCAGACAGCTTTTATGGAAAATATCCAGCTGGTGTATATGATACCTGTATGCAGTCCACAACTGAGTTGTACAAAAGGATGCCAAAGGATGGATGATCTGTAAACACAAATTTTCATATCCAGTCGAATACCCCACTCATTCCACAAGTGATGGCAAAGTTTGCCAAAAGCACTGGTAGCCTTAGCAATCCGATACATGATTTCATCATCTAAAGAACCACTGTAGTTGACTTTGCTACCAAGATGAAAGGTGAAAGACTTTACATACTTCAGGGCTTTGTCTTGTACTGTCAATGGTCTCTCTGGAAATTTGTAGACTGGTGGTTTTTGTTTCTCACCACAAAATTGCTTCGAAGTAGGACAAGGTTGGTGCACTACTTCAGTTTTCTTTATGCTAAGTGTAAGACCAAAGGCTTTACATGCAGCAGAGAAACAGTTTATTAGATGTTGGGACTCCTCAAAGGATGTCGCTACAAGAGCAGCAGCATCAGCAAACAACAAATCACGAATAATTTACGTATGAAGGTGGGTTTTGGCTTTGAAGCACTGATGATTGAAAAGACCACCAGTTGTTCGAAACTGAAACTCGACACTGTGATGAAAGACATGACTTACCTTAGAATTCGAAACGAATGCAAACATGTCTTGCCTGCAAAGTGATGACAAAAAGAAATATGGCCGCTATTGAAGACACAATTTATGCACGCTGATCTTGTCCAAAACAATGCAAATTTCAGCCGTATTAGAACAGCATAAAAAGCAGGGTGCCAGGAGCATGAGTGAATCAGGAGTCATTCGGTGGACTGCGTGCAATAGAGCTGGATGTACGAACTGACAGATGAACAAAGAGGAAGTTGAAGTAGGTGCAACTGAGTTTGGTGTCTGTTTCACAACTGCCCTGTGTAACGGCTGAGAAAGAGAGTCCCGCAATCCATTTCCTTGAGGCAACCAAAGAAGAAGAAAAGAACAGCTGGCCTTCCAGTGAGTACTGCATTTTTTAACCCACCCCACTCATAACCATTTTTTTTTTTACTACAGACACCACTCTCTATGTCTGCAAATGCATATTTCAGCATCGCCGAGAAGAAAAGGGCAAAAAGGACAGGGGTCATGACACAAACTTTCTTGGTGCCCTTTGTGACATCAAAGGATTCTGACATCATACCATCAGACACAATATTAGCTTTCATTCCTTCATAAAAGGAGATGATGACTTTTAGCATGTATATATATATATATATATATATATATATATATATATATATATATTATATAACACAATGTTATATTAATAATAAATATACATTTTTTCCTCACCAGTAGCACAATTCTGAGTTTCTTGCACAATGCAATCTTCAGGTGTAAATTGGTTATTAGAGTCAGCACTCAATGTGTGATATTTTATATCACTTTTAAACATTATTTTTAGTGAATATTCGTATTCGAGCAGACATTCTATTTATTTATTAAACAGTATATTTATTTATTTTCATCTACCAGTCTGAATATTCAGAATTAATAAATAAAAATCCATTACTTATTGCTTTGTTTACATTTGGATATGAAACTGAGCAGATATGAAAATTCCAAGAAAGTCTATAACAAGAGGAATTTCACTTAAAGACACTAGTCAGCCTTGCCTGATCGGCTAAGTTCTCTGTAGCCCAGTCAGTTAGAGCACATCAGATCTAACAATGGTTCCCTCATCCCAGGTTTGAATCCTGCCAGAGAGGGAATATTTCTCTTGGACATACGAAAATAAACATACTATTTAATAAATAGATGTAGTGTCTACTCAAATATGAGTATCTACTAAAAATAACATTTGAAGTTATATAAGTGAACACTGAGTGGCAAAAAAGAAAAAGCCAACACTCAATAATATTAACTACAAACACAGCCACAATGTGCTGGCTGTGTTCAGAAAATAAAACATCCCTATAACTCTAGAGATATACACACAACCCCTTCACCCAATTAAAAAACAAAAATAAAGTTATCCTTGATAATGGCTAAAAGTATAGCCAAAAGCACTGGGAATTACAGAACATTTGGATAGCATCTACACACTATGCCCAGAAAAGAAAATACTTGTTCAAACACAAGAAAAATTAAATAAAAAGCTTAATCACAGTACTTTGTCTGTCATCATTAATGAAACATGTGTGTGTATATATATATATATATATATATATATATATATATATAAGCAGATAAATAGAAAAAAGTTATATGGTTGGATTTTTTTGTTTTCTGTTACATATCAAAGTTGTTGAAAACTGTTTTAAAATCTATCAACATATTTCATGAACACCTAGAAAAAGTTCAAAGTATAAACAGGATTGTAATAGCATTTATGGTACAATAACATTCTATTCCAGAAAAACAAGTTTTTAGACATTGATTTAAAAAACAAGAAAAAACATTGACTTTAACATATATTAGGCATTAAATGGAATGTTGAATGATTCAATGTTTGGTTTGGTTTGGTTGTTTTAGTTTAGCAGCATATCAACCTATATGGGTTATTTAATGTCAAACTCTAAATATTTCAAATGCAATTTTATGCCTTCAACTACAGATATTCTGTACATAATCTTATACTTTCAAGGCATGTTTTATAGATATATAGTTTGTAGATGATCTGTTGTAGGTGTTATATGTTAGAAACATAATCTGGCTGTGAGTTCTTCAATATTCACTGGTTACTCACTACTGGAGTTCTAGACAAAGCTGAGATCATTAAATATCCATATAGGTTGCCTACTATGGAATAATGGTTTTCAAGTTAATTTCATAATCTATTGCTAGTGTTGTGGATATAACCATTAGTGAATACTCCACTTCTATGATCCTGTAGCAAACAAAGCCTAGTTTAGTAAGTATTTAAGGTAGCCTGTTATATCCCTGCACCAAACAAAACTAAGTTTAGTAACTATCTCAAAAGACATCTGTCACAGAATGATATCAAGACAATTTTGCAAACAATAATGAAATGGGTTTAATCCTCATTGGGTACCCTACTATTGTAGCTCTCTGCCAGACTAGTCTTAGTAAATATCTACTCTAGCTGTTTATACTGATTGGAAATATAAGTCAACTTTGTTTGAAATTAGTGCAAGGTTTGATCAACACAAAATATGGAAAAAAAAAAAGGTTTTTTCTTACCAAATTTCTCCAATGTCTTTACTTTCATTGTAATTCTCAAGTTCGAGTTTGTATACTTCATCCCAACTGAAAAATAAATATTTTGAAATAACAGTAATCAAACTGGGTCATCTTAGCTAGAAGCAATAAAGAAAGAAACAAAGAAATAAAAATAATACTATTATTATTTGAACATTGGTAATAACCAAGATGAAGCTCTACAAGTCCCTGGGGCTGTCCTTACTGTTCTATAGATGTGAAAGCTGGACTCTGATTGAAGAAACCACCAAGAGAGTCCCAACATTTGAAATGAAAAGCTTTGGAAATCTCCTGGAGAGAATACAAGACAAATGACTTTGTACAGGGCCAAGTAAAACAACTGGCAGGCCCCAGGAGCCCCTCTTGGCAATCGTAAAGAGGAGAAAGCTGTAATGGCTTGGACATGTCATACATCACAATGACCTATCCAAGACAGTCCTTCAAGGTACCTTGGAACTGGGTAGATGTCGGGGGAGGCAGTTCAAATGCTGGATGGACATCATCAAAGAATGGACCAGGATGGATACTCCAATGCTATTTTATGAAGCAGAAAACATTGTCACTTATGTCTCCTTTACAATCAGCTCAGTCATGAAAATAGATAGAAATACTTATAAAGATAGCTGTTATAGACAAGCGTATGGTTGCAAGAAAGAAATACGACAACAACAGAAATAGATTTACGTGGTTTATTTCAACAGGAACGTGTGGGTTTGGGACAGCTACCTTGTGGTAAAGTTCATAGGCCGGCTTCGGATCTAGATCGATCTCTCATAGTAGTTCACACATGTTGACGGTGGTTGACGCTCCCCTGCTGTCAGTAGCTGACCGTGACAGGTCTCTACTCTGGGCACCTGTTGACTGACCATTGAACTTCCGTGTGACCCCTTTTATAGCGTTTTTTTATGGCTTAACAGGCTCGAAAAATGAAGCGAGTATAATTAGGAGGGAAGCATTTTTATTGGACGAAAAAATAGAGCACTTTAAATATTATTTTATTTTTTCGACCGGAACACGTGTCGGGAACATTTGTAAAGAAAGATAATGGTCATTTTGTGATGGGGATTTGTCCCGTTTACATCCGGTTCTTGCTCTTGAGTATTTGCCTGTAAATCAGCCAAGATATGTCTTATTTTATAACATAGCACAATTTGCTCTTACTAACATTTACTACTATTAGCTTAGACTAGCACAAGGCTACAATTACAAAGAGCCCAGTTAGGATCAAATACACTTTAGTATTAATTGCTTTATGTTAGTTTGCTAACCATTGCTCCATGGAAAAGTGAGCTATTTATTAAGTTTATTATGTAAAGCACAAGGCACTAGGCAGCCAAATAAGGAGAGAATTCACTACAGTAGTCACGGTCAGCTCCATGGCAAAGGGCTTTCTTGATATTTATTTAATGCTGTATACCACAAGGCAACTATTGCTAGGCAGCCAAATTAGAAGTAAACTCACTACAGTAGTAACACTGCTTCATGGCAAGTAGCTTTCTTCATATTTACTTAGCTTTGTAAAGCACAAAGCAGAAAATGAGGAATTTGGAGTAAGAAGTAGTGATGGGATGATTAATTGGAATCGGAATCAGGAATCAGAAATATCAGAACTTTTTGGGGTATTGGAATCTGCATCAGAGAATTTTTAACCTAATTTCCAATTCCAAAAACAATTCTTCGGATTTTCTTTTTGCCTAAAACTTGATTTTCCATTCCCGGTACCAATGATAAAAAGATATAAATATTTATTGATTTTAAACTATCAGTAAAACTAAAATTTATAGTCCATAATAACATCTAAGTTGAATATGATGTAAATTTATTTTACTTGTATAAAAAAAAAAAAGAAAATAAATGAAATGTGCAAGTTTCTACTCAGTTCTCGAATTTTCCACAAAGTTCGCTAGTTTAAAGTCTGTTTTAGTTCAAAATAAAATTTTTATTTTTAATTATTAATTCACCCATTTAATATTATAAATTATTAATTTAATATTAATATTAATTTAATTATAATTACAATTATGTAATATAAACACAAAATGAATTCATGTTGTTGTTCCACCCGGCTCTCTTTTAAGACAACTTTTATTATTTTTTTTAATTTATGAAAAGTATAAAAAAAAAAAATGAATGTATGGAATTCCTGCCAACGTCCCATTTGATTTCTTTACATAAAAAATTGACCTTGTGTCACAAACTGTCCATGTGGTGAGGCAGTAAAATTAAAACAATTTGTTTTTATAATAGTTTTAATCAATAAAATCATTTTTTCATCTCGGTTATTGAAAAGATTTATTTTTGTTTATGTAGCATATGATGCAAACAAAAATAAATCTTCTCAATAACCGAGACTTAAAAAAGTAAACATTCTTTTTATGAAACTTAAATTTGTTTGTACAAAATTCATTTCTTAAAATTTTATAGCTTTTGAAACAGATTTTCATCTTTATTTACTTAAAAAACAAACAATTTGAAGTTTCCCCAAAAATTGCTTTTTCACACAGAAGTTTGTATTAAAAAACCTAAAATTTAATTTCCATCAAACATTGTATTTAACTTTATTACTAATATTTTTCTTTGGCATAACTAAACTTAAATTATTATGGCATTTAAAATATTTTGAAATTTTTTTTCATTTATTCCTCTTCAGAGGCAAATGAGATGCAAGTTTTATAAGTAGAAGTGAATAAAAAAGTTAAAAACAAGTATTTTTACCCCACTTTTATTTGGTGTGATTAAACTATAGCTTTTTTTCACTTTTAACATGTTTCAATATTTTTAAAATAAAACAAGTAAAAATCCATCTTCTAATAATCTAATAAATAACTGAAAAAAAATCAATCCCATGCAAAAAATACACATTTACAGTTGTTCTCATCCTTATGAAGATTTTAATCATTTTTTAATCTTATTTTAATGTTTTGTAACAGTTTAATCCCATTCCTTATAAAATGATGAAGTTTTGATTTTAAAAATCAAAGGATATGTTTTTACTGTGTTGTTGCTCTTTTACTTTTTTTTCTTTTAACAAAAATAAAACACTCTTTGATTCTTTTAGTAATAAATGAATTTTTTTATTGTGAGAAATTTATTTTAAACAGTATAACTTATTAGTGATTAATTTTTTAGTTTAGATTGAAGACCCTTTATTATTTTTTTTATTAAGTTGCTTTGATAATTCAAATTTAATTCCTATTAAATGTCTGTAAGCAAATTTAAAATTTGCATTTATTTTTTATTCACTGTCCTGCAGGATTAGGTACTGTTTGTACTTTATCAAAATATATCGAAATTGAATTGTCACCCATAAATTTGTTCCATTCATTAAAAAAATGGCACATATAAAATTTTAAGGAGATTGCATAATATTTAGAGGGTGCCTTTGCTTGTTAAAACTTAAAAGGTGGGCAATAAAACACCCTTTTTTATTTTACAATTAATAGCAAACCATTATTATTATCTAACAAGGAAAAAATGTTTATTATTCTCAGAGTCCAATTATAACAAGAGTATCCAATACCAACCAGAAAAGTTAGTTTGGAAGTTTTTTAACATTTCTGATGATAACCAAAGTAAAACAATGTCAACTGTAGCTTGGTACTTAAGTGATTTACATAAAGAAATTGTTCTCTTTATTGTTTAAACTCTTAACCAATTTTTTAAATAAAAAGGATATCTAACATTATTTCATAAACTTTTGAATTCGTTTTTCTACCAAATGTTTTAGCAATAAATGTATTTTGTTTATTAAGTTTCCCAAACCAACTGTAGGGCCTGAAAATAAAGAATTTTAATCATTGTAGGTATCAAATTCATATCAGAGTTGAAATTTAGAACAGTATCAGAATTGGTAAAAATATTGGTATCATCCCATCACTAGTAGGAAGACTATGCTAAGTCAGTCTTCCAAAATTACTTGTCTTGAAAATAAGCATTTGAAACCTTGGCTTTCATCTAGTACTGAACACCACTGATACAAATGGAAAATCTGTAAATTTTCAGATATAAAATCACCAGAATTTCTTCTTATTTTCTGCAAGAGTTCTACTCAAATGATACCATCACCTGCTGCAGAATGCTTATTAGTATGCTGATCTCACAAATCATTGTTAGTGTATTAAGTTTATTTATGGGTACACTGCTTTGTAATTCATATGCATATTCTTTTCTAATAGTTTTTTTTTCATCTTGGCCAAATCAGTCATTTAAATTTTCGCAAAATTAATATATTTCCTGATATTAAAGATGCTACTGGTTTCTAAAATAACTAATGGTTACTGTGTTCTACGGATTGAAGGTTAGTTTTTTATTTAACTTTGTTTCATATTTATTCTTTTTTCTCCCCACACCACCAAATATTTAACAAATTACAAATCAAAATGAAAGGATACCCTTGAGGCCAGTATGTGTGTGTGTATATACACACACACACATATATATATATATATATATATATATATATATATATATAATTATCCGTTTTAGTAAAAGAAAAAAAAATGTATTGGGGTCGATCAAAATTTCCATTTCTAATTAATCAGTTTTCAAACTTTGAGATCTTCTATTGTGTCTCAAGCTCAAAATCTTTTTTTGAACTTCCCAAATCATTTCTGATACATGCTTGCACCTACTGCATCGCTACCATAAGCTCTAGTGATCCATTCCCTAATACTTCTGCTGTACATTAAACACAAGGAGTGAACAGTTGAAGGTGCATATTTGACCTTGATTATCAACAAAAGAAAGTAAATTTTCACTTTACAGCAAACAATTCTTAGAGAGCTGAATGAACTTGAAAAGAAACTTTTATGTTATCTCTAATGTTATGTAATTTATGGTGCTGGGATCTTTTTGTTTCAAACTAATATTAAAGCAAGAAAAAATAAAACATATTTTAAATTGTTTTATTCTTACTTTGTAAAAAGTTTCTTTTAACTCATTCACTTTGAAATAAACGATCATAGTAGAATGTAGATAGCAAAAAGTTCCTTTATGCTATTCAATATATTTTAAGATTAACATGAGGTAATAAAACAAATTGGCAATTTTTAAGAGAACCTTTTCTGAATCTCACCAAATACATACAAATTTCCATCAATAGATTCTGCTTCATATGTTGACTGCCAACCCCAAATCAGTAAAGAATCATGTTATTGTTTTTTAATATTTTGTAAAAGAATATGTTAGGTGTTAATGAAAGTTTTTTTCGGGCTAATATTTTTTGAAAAGATGGCCACCAATGTTTTTTTTTTCGTAATCTCAGAAGCCATATCCTTTTACTCACTAAAGTCTTTTCATTGTCTTTCATTCCCTGTAATCTCCTATGTCCTTGTGGCCTTATCCCCTTGCTTGAAGTGAAATGGTTAAAAAAAAAAAATAAAAGAATTCAGGAAGAGAGAAGATTGTGATTGAGATTTTTGAAGATTGTAGGTGGCAGAGAAACAAGAAACTGGAAGAGAGAAAATAAACTATTAGAATAGAACTTACGGTTACATCTATTTCAACAGTAAACCAAAGAGATATAGTAGCCAATCTAGTAGTATACTTAAATTAATACAGTCAAGGTACCAAGGAAGAGAGCTCATCAGAACAACTGTCATGAAAATATGTATAGAAAAGACAGAGGGTGGCCAAGTCATGGTGATGGAAAAGTGACTGAAGTTGAGAAGCCAAATCAGAACTAGTACCATTACAGACCATTCTTTGGATTTTGTCAAGAATCTTGTGCTATATAACAGCAACACCAGACCAGATATGGCAGCAATATTCCATGCACAGTCAAATGGTAGATTTATTTTTAGTGGAATAATAAAATGTAAATGTACCAATCTTGCAGAAAAATAACTGATGATCTGAGCCTTCTGCTGCACAGGTAGAGAATGAAACATTCCTGACATATGGTCAAGATATTGTGAGGTAAAAATAAAGAAAAAGAAAAAGAAAAGAAAAAATATTAACTAAAATAATAATTTAAGAAAAAGATATCAGTAAAGAGCATTGTTTTCATTTCTTCAATGTTGCGAGTTCAAATTCCTAACTTAAGCATAAAATATCAGCTAAGTCAAGAAAGATGAAAATTACAAAGTCTGAGACCTGTTCAGAAGGGATTTTGAAATAACAAAAAGTTAACAATGACAACATTGGAAACAAATCATGAAATATTTGCAAGAAATAAAGTATTCTGATCAACATTCTCTGAAAGTTAGCGTAACTGAGTTATCGTAATTCGTTTTCTTTGCTCCTGTCACACTGGTGATGTCCCTTCAAGCAACTGCCCAATGTTTAAGAAAACTGGCTTTTATGGTGTCTAGCGAGGTTGCTACACAGATTTTTGGCCACATGTGACATCACCAAGTCTGCACAGATTGATTCCCCTGTGTAAGTAGCAGCTTGGCGATCTTTTACATCTGCTGCTTTTTCAAAGAAACAGTTCGGCAAGCTCACTTGCTTCTTGAGGCAGCCCTGTCACGATCTGTCAAACTTCATTGTAGTCACCATCGCTCAATTGGTTAAAGTCAACATCAGTTGAATATTCATCTTCATCCTTCGTTACAGGTATGTACATCTCAGCATCACTCAACATGTTGGTTTTGCCTTCCACAGAATCGTTTACCATATGAGGAAAAGGATGGAGATCTCTCACATAGTGTGGCAATCCATCCACATAAACCACTTGGGGACTCACAAATCCGGTCACTGTTCCCATCCTCCATTTACCCATACATCTGTTAGGTGGACCCTTATTAGTACGAAGTCTCCTTTCTTGTACATACCCTTTTCAGGCTCAGGCTTGAGTGAAGGGCCTGTCAACACCTTTTACTTGGACTTCATACTGGTACAAAGCATTAGCTAAAGCACTTAAACCACAGATGCCATCCTTTGACATAACATTGTACCAGTAATCTGCTTCCTGGACAAAGCATTGCTTTCTGGTAGCAATCTGCTTAATGAATCTGTGTGATCATACAACAATGCGGTTTCCAGATATACATATCAAAAATGCAGGTGGACAGCTCACCTCTCAGCAAATGTTCTAAAGCTCCTGCTGTTAAACAGCATATCGTTATCTGTCAACATCCCTTTAGATGGGTGCCTCTCAAAAAAGATGAAGTTGAGACACTGGATCACAGTAGCTAAATCTTCTTGTCATAGAGGTTGCCAAATGGCAAACCAAGTAGGCCCACATTCTATCAGGCTCAGGTAGTGAGCACCCCTGTAATGGGTAATATCCATCCCTAGTCTCTGCCATATAGCTGCTGTTTCCCTTTTCGCCATCTGATCTCCGCAAGTTTGATGTGTTGCATGTCCAACTCTGGTAACAACCAATATGCATCTTCAATAACAGACCAACACGATTCAAGCAAGACTCCAGTGTCCAAAGAACCTGCATCAACCCACACATCAAGTTCTTTGCTATCAACGCACCACTCACCTCAACACGGATCACTTTGCCTCACCTTTGTAATAGTCTCTGTCAGCATCCTTTATAGTGGGGCATCATCAGTTTGATAATTCCAACCTTTCATCACTGCACTTGCATTTCGCTTGATGATACCAGTTGCTACTTGCAGCCATCCACAGAGTGGGAGGTGTCCAACAAGCTTGCCACAAAAAGAGAATACCTTCCTCCTGACAATTGCATCTAGGACATCAGGAAGTGCATTCCCATGCTTCCAAAGTAGAACATTGTCTCCCCCCCCCAGTGAGTTAATTATCCAACCTCCATTTTTTGGTAGCTCTGAAATTTTGCTTGTTCATCCAAAGCACAACAGGTGTTCAGCAACACTAGTTGTGGACGTGTGATATTCTAATTTACATACAGGTCATCAATGTATGCTAATGTTTCCTCTCTGATTTTTTATTCTGAGATATCACGGCTGCCAGGCTCAATTTTGCACATCCACATTCTGCCACTGATGGTTACAATGTCAACACTTCATTTCTCCCACATTCAGCACAACTTCTTGCTCATTATGATATGGGAGCACCACCCAGAGTTCACTAGTCTGATGCACTTCATTCCACACACATCTTGACTGAGGAGGAAATCGGTGCTGAGTTGCCATCCTCTGGCCCTTTTCCCTGAACAATCTCAGGATATACGGCCTATTTTATCGCAGTTATAACAATGAATGTATCCACTGAGAAGAATTTTACAATCTTTGGTGAAGTGATTAAGGCCATTACACTGACGACAAATCATGTCATTAGAACCCCTCGGAGGAGGTTGCATAGTTCTTTGGTGTATCTCTCTCACTGATGCTACTGCCAATTCTTTGTCTAGGTTCTAGTCTTTCATTATTGCTTGAGAAAAAGGAGTTGTTTCATGCAATTAGGCAACCCCTTGACAAAAGTGCATGCTGAGCCACGGTTGCTGATACCTCTGAATAATACAGCCAGTTTGCGTAGTTCCACCAAGTACACATCAACAGATTCCCCTGGTCAAAGGTGCTGCTCAGGGACCTGTTCATACACGACAAACCTGTCCGTCATGAACACGGTGTAAAGGGATGATTTTATGTATTCAATGTCTGCTTTCTCCTTTTCACTTAATTGTTGATAGAAGGCAAATGCCCCACCAGACACTCTTAAAGGAATCACATGTTCTGGCCACTTCACTTCGCATATCCAGCAAATGAGTTCTGCCTTTTCTATCCATTCAACCATATTTGTCCCGGATGTTGAGCTGTCAAACTCTGATATAAATTGAATATCAAACTTTCCTTCCAACAGTTTGCAATATTGCTGAAATAGCTTGTAGTTGAGTTATCGTAATTCATTTTCTTTGCTCCTGTCACACTGGAGGTGTCCCTTCAAGCAACTGCCTGGTGTTAACAAATGTTGCCTTCTAGTGAGGTTGCTACACAGATTTTCAGTCATGTGAGACATCATCCAATCAGCACAGATTGAGTCCCTTGTGCACAGTACAGGCAATCTTATGTCGCTTAAGCCAGGGGGACAGGCTATGTTCACTATAGCTGTAGTGATACTAGCAAATTAGTATGCATAATTTGCATAAGCATAAGTGAACACTCATATAAGTAGTCACTGGGAATAACGAGGTAGAAGTATGAGCTTAGCAGCTGATTAGTGCTAACTTCAACTTCACAACAATAGCAGATTACAAAAGATAGCCAAAAAAGTCTCAAAGGTATAATGGCCAATATATTATGATAAAAAATACAACAAAGATGTGCATGCAACTTTGAAAGATGCATCATTACAATGCTCTGTATCAAATAATGACAAAAATTTAAAATGTTTATTGAAATTTCACAAGTACTTGGAATAATTTTTTATGAATCATAATTAATGTTTTACAATGGTAAGAAAATATATTTCCTCTGGTCAAATTTTAAAATTTGAAGGTATTATGAAGATCGATTATGCAAACACAATGTCACAAGTTACCATGACCAGGGGTTTGAGCATACTGTCATTGTCCAAACTGCTGACCATGCCAAATTATGTGCTCTCTACTAGAAACTGTAACTAAGATCCACTCAGCATAGTTGGAGTATAAACCTCGGGTTAGCTCAGTGGCTGCTGAAGATACACAAATGTGCCTGAGCAGGCATCTAGAACAGGAATTAGTTAGCTTCCTGACACTGATAAATGCCTGCATATGGAGTTAGGCTGGGTAAATATTAACCTCCCAGAAAACTCTACTATAAATACAAAACCTAGGAGAGAATTTGTAGCCATTCTTGAGGGAGATGGGACTATGTTATCAAATGTGGTAGTACTTATTTGTAATTATTAACAATTTCATAGGTGTTAATAACTATAATTATCTATTATCTCATACTTCTGCTATTCTTTACCTATATCTTCTAATTCTCTCCCTTATCCACCCTCTTCTTTGCCCACTACAAAAATGAATTTCTATTTAAAAAAAAAAAAAAGAAAAGAATGCATAAATATTTTCTTCTGCATTGCCTATCCTTTTTTTACTCTTCATAATGAATTTGAATATATCACAATCTCCCATCTTTTGTACATTGTTTTTTGATATTTGAAGCCTGTCTCCTCATATTTTACATCTAAGTAAAATCCAGTGCAACAATTTGCCTTCAAAAGTCACATAATTAGTAAATGGAATCCACCTGATTATGACAATTTCTTTTGAGTAAAAGAAAGAATAGAAAAAGAAGTACAATCCATTATTCTGCACCCTCCAGCTAAATATGTTGGTTTTATGAAGGCCTCAGAGGTTTCTTAGCGAACATTACTGAACAAATAGCATCATGTAGAACAAGGAGCTAACCAGACATTTCAGGGATTAAGTTGTGGAAAAGTTTAAAGCAGAGTTAGGTTATTAAAAAAAAAATATATCCCATGTCCTAAACATCTCATGGAACACTATTAAATTCATCATCTGAAAATGGAAAAAGTACAGCACAACCCCAAGCCTCTCAAGAGAGCCTTAATCAGAGGAACAACCAAAAGGTCCATGGTAACTCTGACTAAGCTGCAAAGATCTACAGCTCAGGGCAAAGACTCTGGTTTGGTTTGGTTTGGTTTGGTTTGGTTTGTTTTACAGCATATCAACCTCAATGGGTTATTTAATGCCAACAATTTTTATTGCTGGTAATTTTTTTTTTTTTCAAAAATGTATTGCTGGTAATGCTTTTTCCTTCAAAAATCTATTTCTGATAATATTTTTTCTTTAAAAATGTACCGCTAGTAATTTTTTTTATCAAAAATGTATTGCTGGTAATATTTTTTTTTTTTTTAAATGTATTGCTGGAAATAATTTTTTTTACAAAGTATTTCTAATATTAAAACCTATTTTTACACTTCCATAGTGTTTTGATCCCAGTTTGAGGATTAACTATTTGCCCATACCTGGGAGCCTAATAGGTGCTACCACCTCAGGTCAGGGTGGACCTGGGAACACAAGCAATTAAGAGGTGGTTCCATGCCCCTCAAAACCTCCTGATCGGAAACCTTGCTGTTGGATACAATTTATCATCTTACCCAGGACACAGATGTAGTTTACCGTCATACTCAGGACAGGCGGAGACTGTTCACAGGACAACTATTAGTTGTACATTTCACAAATCTGGCCTTTATAGAAGAGCGGCAAGAAGAAAGTCATTGTTGAAAATAAAGCTATCCCACTTGTAAAAAGCCATATAGGAGACATAGCAATATGTGAAAGAAGGTGCACCAGTCATATAAGACCAAAATTGAACCTGTTGGCCTTAATGCAAAATGTTTGTTTGTTTGGTTGGTTTTGTTTTACGGCATATCAACCTCAATGGGTTATTTAATGCCAACAAAATTCTTATTGCTGGTAAATTTCTTTTCCTTCAAAAGTCTATTTCTGGTAATATTTTTTCTTCAAAAATCTATCACTTGTAATTTTTTTTTCAAAAATGTATTGCTGGTAATAACTTTTTTACAAAGTATTTCTGGTATTAAAACCTATTTTTACACTTTCATAGTGTTTTGATCCCAGTTTGGCAGTTAACTATTTACCCATCTCTGGGACCATAACAGGTGCTACCATCTTGGGTCAGGGTGGACCTGGTAACACCAGCAATTAAGAGGTGGTTCCACACACTTCAAAACCTCCTGATCAGAAGCCTTGCTGTTGGACTTAGTTTATTGTCTTACCCAGGACAGTAATACAAAATGCTACATGTGATGGAAACCAAATACTGCACATCATTCAGAACAAACCATCCCTACTGTGAAACATGGTGTTGACAGCATCATGCTATCAGGATGCTTTTCTTCAGCAGAAGCAGGAAAACTAGTCAGAGTTGATGGGAAGATGGATGGAACCAAAAATAAGGCAATCCTTGAAGAAAAGCTGTTACAACCTGCAAAAAAATGGAAACTGGGATGGAGGGTCACTTTCCAGCAGGATGACGACCTGAAACATACAACTAGAGCTACAACAGAAGAGTTTAGATCAAAACATATTAATGTGCTAGAATGGCTCAGTGAAAGCACAGAGATAATAGGGAATTTGTGGCAAGACTTGAAAATTGCTGTTTACTGATGGTCTCCATCCAATCTAACTGAGCTATTTCACTAAGAATGGGCAAAAATCTCAGCCTCTAGTTGTGTAAAGCTGGTAAAGACATACTGCAAAAAACTTGCAATTGTAATTAAGCAATTGTGCTTCTACAAAGCATAAAGTCTCATACTTATGCAACCAAGAGATAACTGCTTTGTTGTTCTAATTATTGAGTGTGCCACAATAAAATGTATTTTATATCTTCAAAGCACTGTGTATTTTGCATTGATCAAATAGTAAAAAGACCATTTAAGTTAATTTCAATTCTAGTTGGTAGTTCCGTCAAGAGATGGCGGAGCTACAAAATGGAGAAAAGTTCAAGTTGCTTTTCATTTTCTGGAGCTTTCTTTCCTCCTTCACCCACTTCCTTTCTTTCCTCCTTTTCTCCCTCCTTTTCCCAATCCCTTTCTTTTCTCCTTCTCTCCCTCCTTTTCCCAATCCCTTTCTTTTCTCCTTCTCTCCCTTCTTTTCCCAATTCCTTTCTTTTCTCCTTCACCCACTTCCTTTCTTTCCTCCTTCTCTCCCTCCTTTTCCCAATTCCTTTCTTTTCTCCTTCTCTCCCTCCTTTTCCCAATTCCTTTCTTTCCTCCTTCTCTCTCTTCTTTTCCCAATTTCTTCCCACTTAATATTAAGTGGGTTTCTTGGTCAAAAAACTAAGGATTTCAACCACAAAGGGCCAAAAATCAGGCAGATACTACACTGTGATCCTACACACAGCAGAATAATAGTATACATTTTTACTCATAAAACTTTTGTCTTATTTCTGTTGCAAAATAACAACCTGAAAAACTTGATAATGGGAAATTTAAGAAATTTAAATACCATTATAATAATATGAGTTATTGGGTAGTTCATGGGTCATCTCTAAAGCAAAGTAGATTTAATCAGTCCAAGATTTGCCCTTTGATTTTATCTGTTGATTTTGCCATCATTATCTCACATAAAAGAAAGCATGTGTTTTACTATAATTTTAGCAGCAGCAGAACAACAACAACAATAATAATTTTTTAAAATAAACAAAATAATATAAAAGGCCTTGATACTACACCAGGCATTTTAACTGGTAGCATGTACATGTCTTCTCTTGGTGAATTAGTCTACACTACAATAAATACTAAAGATCTGTTTGTCAGGTACCTGACTCTAACAAAGTTAGGCATGTACCCCAGAGAGTAATGCACACTAAACCTTTGTTCAGGAGGTGAGGGAGTAGTGGGGAAGCATCATGACTAGGAGTTGAGAGGATGAAGTTTGGAGGATAAGGTTGTTTAGCCAGTTGCTCATTTTCAAGTATACCAGTCTGCTAGGGTGGCTACTTAATCCCCGTTACAGACACCTGCTCAAGCATATTTGTGTTTTGTCAACACCCACTGACCCAACCTGTAGTTTATACAGCAATTATGATGAGCAAACCTTAGTTATAGTTTCAGAGAGAAAGAGAGAGAGCACATAATTTAGGACAGCCAGCTAATCCCTGTTACAGACACCTGCTCAAGCACATTTGTGTTTTGTCAACACTCACTGAGCCAGCCTGTAGTCTATACAGCAATTATGGCGAGTTATAATTTCTGAGGGCGAGAACACATAATCTGGCATAATCAGAAGTTGAAGGAGGCCTGCACTTTAATCATCAATGATGATGACAAACAACTTCATGCTAGCACAATCATCAACAACTTCTGAATAGTTTTGTCTAACTGGTTTCACTCCCCAGACCAATACAATCAAGACATTAGCTCCTTGAAAAATCAAACATAGTGAGATTCAAATCCACTCTAATATTCCTCAGCCACTCACCCACAGTTACATCAAGATACTTGGGAACACCCTCATTCAGTATCTAGATGTAACTGTGGGTGTATGACTCAGTGTCAAGAGCCTTGACCACAACAACAGAAATGAGCAGACTGAGTCCCCCAATTGAATGTATTTCTAACTGGACACCACCTTTAACATTATGTGCTGCTTTTATTAAATCCTGCCACCATATTGCACACATTTGGCTGTGATGCTTGTGCTTAGTATACCCTTATCCATTTTAGCATTATGATTGCTACATTGGGCTTTGTATATTTGTATCCCAGCATCACTTTGCTGGCATGCTGTTCTCTTGCTCAATAAGAAGGGACAACAATATTGTACATATTGTACATTAGATACTGAAGAGATCAGAAAAATAGTATGAGTATAAACCACTTTTAGTAGTGGAAACTGAGAATGTAAAGCTATTCTGGGCTTTCACTGTGTAAATGTGATAATATAAATGAAACAAGAAGGCCAGTTGATAAGGGAAAGTTGAAAAAGAAAAGGAGCATGGGGGAAGGTATCAAGAGTTGAAACATCAGATAGCACACTTGTGGGGACTTAAGAAAGTAGAAGTTATTCTTGAAGTTATGGGTACCCTTGAAATAGTGACAGAAAAAAAAAGTCTGGTTAAAACTGGGACTGTGACAAGCAAACTGAGATGCTTCAGAAAACAGCACTGTTTGTGTCAGCCAGAATTCTGAGAAAGGTTTTTACGTAGAGAAGTAAAGAATTGGCATTCATAATGACCTGTTCCTAATTATAGCATAATATATACAAATATACTATTTACATTGTTCAGACTGTTGTATTTATCTTTATTTCTATATTCACATTTAAGCCATTGTATGCTCCAGCCTTCTTCAGGTGATATATGTTGGCATTTCGAACCGAACCCTTTATTTAGTCCACAGGGGTAGATTGTTCTAATTCCACATGCCATGCCTTTTCTAGATATCTCAGTTTCAGTTAATTCCCATGGACTAAATAAAGGGTTTGGTTCAAAATTCCAATGTATATTACTTGAAGAAGGCTGAAACAACAATGGGGCTAAACATTGTGCATATCGCAATAAAGATGAGGACAACAGGTCAAATGATGTAAATAGTTACAATACCTCATCTCAGAAATAGAGACAGATACAAATATACAATATAAATTATAGTATAAGATCTAGATGAGATAATAAACAATGAAAATTCCCTAATGCTGCACCAGGCATGACTCTCATGGCTTCAGATCTTAATTGATTAGATGTGTTAACATGTACATTTTTTTTTATCTTGAATTAAAATTGGTACAGTAACTGTTTCATTCAGTACCACAGATTTACTTGTCAGTTGCCTGACCAAAAACAGTTGGACAGGGCAGGAGCAAGAATAGTGGGTGAGCATCATGGTCAGCTATTGATAGGGTTTTTTTTATGTTTGTAAGATAAAGCAATTAAGGTGACTTAGGAGATACATCTAGATACTCAGTACTATCTTCACTTGGAGACCATCTGAATGGATTGGGTCACCCAGTTTGAAAGTACAAAGTACGGCCCAAATACCTCCCACATTTTAAACTGTCACCTATATGGTACTAGCGAACTTGGACAATTGGCAATAGTGTCTTCATCTAGCTAATGTCTTACCATTTTTTTTCCAGATACCATCAGTTACCACAATGGCTTGGACCAGTTCACTCCATGCATTTGCTGTTGAAACATTTTTTAAGACTGGTGAATCTGTAATTGCAACACAGAGAGCTTTTGTTGCTCATTTTATGTTATTTCAGAATGATACTATTCCAGAGAGAAAATTGATACTACTATGAGTATCATAAACTTTCAGGGCCACAGGCTTAGCACTTAATAGAAAGCCACCTGGAAGACCTCAAAGTGTTGTAACCTAGGAAAAGGTTACTGAATAAGAATAACCAAAACGAAGGTTGGAAATGGATGATAATATTTATAACAGAAACAACATAAAAGATTTGCCATTGGCTTATAGTAAGTAATCAACTGCTAGAAGTGAATCAAGGTGAACCCCAAGTGGAAGACAACATACATTATATACCACTGTATTTATAGGAATTGGGACATTATCATCCATAGGTATGATATAACAGTTAGTTTCCAGAAAATCTCAAAAATGACATTCATTTTATTATAAAAACAATTACTTAATAAACTCTAAAATCTAAGCCTCTTCAAGTCAAGGATTAATTATTATCTATTCTCCTTATCCTTATAATTTTAACTTCATACCATCCCCATTTTTCATTCATATCACACACCTGGTTTATCATTACCATTTTAACTGTAACCCTTTACAATTTCATTAGACTAAAGTGATGTAGTCTTTGAGAATAAACTGTGCCATACTAAACCGTTTTTCCAATTTGTCTAGGCGTTTCTCCCTTAAAATTGTTCTTGATATATAAAAATTTATATACTGTTTTCTCATATATCCTTATATAAATTTCTACATATGTATGTAGGGAGAGAAGTACGCAAAGAACATAAATTTTGGAACATTTTTTTTAACTATACATTTGTTTTTTTAAGAATATCTTATCTTTATATAAGATACAATAACGCATCTAGATTTTTATGAAGAATTTAAAAGAAAAAACACAAAGTTAAGCATATTTTCTTTTTTCGTGCTCAGTAGGCCTAGCATGGTATTGAACACCATATGGATGTCTTTGATTATGAAAAGACATATTAGGTTTAAGGATTCAAAACTGCACTAGAAATGAATAAAAGTGCTGTTTAAGTACAACTAGTTACTATCCATGGTTTTAATTTCTAGGTCAAATAGTGAAAGTCATTCCATGAAAAAGGACAAAGTCCAAGAGCAAGGACAAATCATAAAAATGGCCACTAGCATGCAAACAAGCTACATAATCATAAAAATTTTACAAATAAAAAGTATATCTGAAATTCTGTGATGCAGACTTTAAGTGATGCATTTTGGGATTTGCACAGTTTTAATTTCTGTTTGATTTTTAAGATGAGGAATTGTCATTATAGATTGATTTATACAAACTGCTGTTGTCATCTTTTTGTAAAAGGTGTTAATAGAGGGTTACATTTAAAATGGTTTGATATGAAATTAAAATGGGGGTGGTATGAAGTGAAAATTATGAGAATAAGGAGGATAGATAACAATTGACCCTTGACTTGAAGAGGCTTAGATTTTTGAGTTCATTAAGTCATTGTGTGTATAATAAAATGGATGTAATTTATGAGATTTTCTTGCAACTAATGTAACCTGTTTAATACTAAATTCCATCCAATAAAAGCCTCAAGAACCATTCATGGTAGAGGGTCACACTGTTAAAAATGAATGAGGTGTGTGATATGAATGAAAGAAGAAATGGCAGGAAGTAAGATTATGAGGATAAGAGGATAGTTATTGATTGGTTCCCAGCATAACAAGGTTAAGATTGTAGTATTTATGGAAGTATTCAAGTGGGAGTTCCCAAGAAATGCAACTCTGTGTAAAACAAACAGTGGTAGTTCTTGTGAAACAGCTGAATGAGCAGAACCTTTTTCTCATATTTGGAACATTATCATATATCAATCTACACAGACTAATCTAGAGAGATTAGGCTGTGTAGATTGATAAACTTTGAATTCAAAACAAAAGATGTACCTTTAAGTTTCTATATGAGATTCTGAGATGTAGAATTATCATACATTGATCTATTTAGATTGTAACAATCTTTAACCTTTGTGCCTAAAAAAAAAAAAATAGTGTATCAAAAGGACAGTTTTTCACTTGAAACCACTCTTCTTTTAACTACCTTCACTCCCTGACAATATTTATTATTTTAAAATGTGATGATCAGAATTGTAATAAAATCTAAACATATGATGAAAGTGAATATATACAATTTTTTTGTTCTTGAGAATTTACAACAAAAATATTTAATACTATTTATTTCTAAGAATGTTTATTTACAAGAATAATTTTATATTTACAACATTCTAAAAACTAATACAATTAAAACTAATCCAATATTTATCATTTACCAATTTATAAAGAAATAAATATGAAAACAATTTTTATTCATAAATTTATAACATTTACTAAATTATTAAATTATGGGAACCAACTATAAAGAAATCCTTGTTATTTGCCATTTTATAAATTTGAATCAATTGGCAATTAGCTGATTATTGCCAACCATTCTAATAAACATTGAATAAATAGTGTAAATAAACAATCTAATAAATGAATAGTGTTTATTATTTTTGTTGTCAATTCTTAACTTTTATCACTCTGTATGTGACTTCATTTGCTGTACAAAAAGTTTATCCTGCTACTGAAGGTGACTGATCACTGAACAATAGTCTGCTCGAATTTTATAGTTGTGTTGTCATATCCTTCTATGGCAACAGAAAAATAACTTTGAGTGAAATTAGCAATAAGGATATTGCAATTTAGAGGCCTTGAAAAAGAATGCAGTGGAAAGGGAAGTAATATTAATAATGCAGTGTGCAGGTTAAGAACAATGAAAAAGTATAACATCACTTTAATATGTGATGGTTTTATTAAAATTCAAATCATCACTTTTTAAAACAATAAACATAAGAGTGAAGGTAATCAATATAATGTCCTGGGCATGATGATAAACTACATCTGGGAGCAAGGCCTCTGATCGGGAGGTTTTGAGGAGTGTGAACCACCCCTTAATTTCTGTTGTTTCCAGGACCACCCTGACCTGGGGTGGTATCACCTGTTAGGATGCCAGCTATGGACAAATATTAAACCCCTAGACTGGGGTCAAAACACCATGAAAGTATAAAAATATTTTTTTTTATAGTAAAAATACCAGCAATACATTTTTTTTGTAAAAGAAATTATTAATGCTCCCAAGAAAATTAAATTTTGGCATTAAATGACCCATAAGGAGTTGATATGCCATTAAACAAACAAAAATATTAATATAATAGCAGTGTCAAGGGAAAACCATCCTTTTGACACCTCCATTTTTTTGTGGGCACAGAGGTTAAAGATTGCCTAAATTATTACCTTTACCTTGGTTTTATATTTACATTTTGGCTGCTGTCTCTTGAAGCTTTCTTTGGAGATCTGTCATATTTGGTAAACTTTCAAAATTCTGAACACAAACTGTTCATTCATTCTACAATGTTAGACTATTATCATTTGGTAGTTTGTAAGTGTGAAAAAAATTAGACAAAGTTGGTATTTTGTAATAAAAAATAGAATAAATTCACTTACAGAATTTACATTTTCTGTCTTTTCTTTTTAACAAAGAAATTTCATCTCATAAATCACTTAATATGAACTTTGTGTATCCACAAAATTTGCTGAAAGCCTATTAAATTTTTTTTTCATTAATATTTTCCAAATTGCAAACAGACTTAAATGATCTAGAACAGAGAGAAAGATGAAGACATTGGATTTATTAAATTTACAGAATTACTGTTTATGATTTTATTGGAGTGTTGCCCATCACATGATGATGTTTGAATGTTGGGAATATACTTTTGCTATTGTGGATAATATCAGATTTTGACATCTTTGGTCACACATACATTCAGCTGTCTCATGAAACTTATAAATTCAAATGAGCTTTCACTACCATTAGATAACTGAATACCTATTTGACCTTTGTACTAAGTTGACACTCACTGTAAAAAAATGTATATATATTTTTTAAGTAGTATATATATATATATAAGTAATGTATATGCATATTTTATGTAAAAAGTAATAATTTCAAAAATCCATTTAAGAAATCATTAAATCTTATATTTCCATAATGGCTTTACTTTATAAAGATTTTTAATTACAAAGTTGAAATTATTGTCAGCAGGCATCAATCATAACATAATTGAAGTTGATTTTTTATGACAAAAACTGACATTAAAATCTGTCTAAAGTCAGCTTATCAAAAATAAAACCTGAAAGTTTTCAATTGTGCACCTCAATTACAAAATACAAAGCATTAGCAGCATTGTTGCACAATTTCTCCCTGCAACAGATTATGAATTCATAGGACTTTTTTCTTTTTTTAATACTTATAGTTGTGAGTTTTTCTTTTAGGTCTATACACCCCCACAAGTACCCACACTGCTGGAGGTGCTTTTACTGAAACATCATCTTTAGAAAGATTTCCAACCAAGGCTAAATTGATTTTATTTGTCGATTGGGTGAAAACTTTTGACTTATCTACTAGTACAACTATCAACAGCTTCCAAAAAATTTTGTCTACCCAATTTATCTCTCAAGGTTTGGGTCAACCAGTGGTATGGTTTTCAAATATTTCACAACAGTGTCATATGCCTGAATCTCCACCCTAGGCCAATATTTTCAAGAAGTCCTCTCCTTCACAAATCAACTATAGTGACATTCAAACAAGGGTCTTATAGTCGGAACATCAATGCTCTAACTACTCAACCATGCATCTGAAGATTCAATAAAATAAAAAAGGAAAAAAATTAAACACCCTAAACCAAACTGCCTTTGCCATGAGATAATTTTTCTGTAATTTTTAAAGCAAACTTTTTGAGGCTATCATCAACAAGGTGGATATCAATCACCTCAACAGAATCAACTTCCTGAGCCACAAACAGTATGAATTTCACTCCTTCCAATCCACTGCTGATGTCTTACCTCTCATTATATATATAGAATTAGTGAAGTGCTTGATAATAAATTCATCATAAAAGAGATTGCTTTAGATATCTCAAAGACATCTGACAAAATGAGGTGTAAGTGGTTGTTATACAAGCATTCCAGTTATGGAATTCTCTGGAAGAACCTTCTCAGTTATCAAGTTCTTCCATGAAGGTTGTTATTAATGGCCAGTCCTCTGAAGCCTATGACATCTATGCAAGCATGCTCCCTAGGCTCTCTCTTCTGTCCTACTCCTTTCTTTTCATATTAAGGAACTGCCTAAGAATGTTCTCAGATCATTAATAAATATATATGCATACAATAATATAGTTTATGCCTGGAACATCTGTTGGCACTCAAGCTTACTCTAAACCTCAGGTGGAACTCGTATATATGATCCATTGGTAAAACAAAATTAGTTCTTTGTACCACTCTAGAAAGTACTTGACTCTTACCTTGCTATATATCTACAAGAGCCAGAACAGACCAAAAATGGAGTATTGCTACCATACCTGGGCTGGAGCTGCCAAATCCTCACTTTCAAGTTTTGGCAGGGTTCAAAAACATTTATGCAGCCTTGTGGGTGATGAATTAAGTCCCAACTTTTGATGCCCTTTCCCACAGATGAAATATTGCTAGCCTCTCACTACTCTCTCATGGCTAATATTCAGATAACCTATTTTCATGACAGATGGTTAGACGAGCTACATTCTTTAATTCTACCAGTCCAGACCATCAAAGCTATTACCAATCATGCTACAACATACACAGTGTTACTGTTAGTGTTTTACTTTTAACTCATTCTCATTCCTTTCATATTCCATTGGTAAGGTGGAAGTTCTACTCAGACACCTCCTTCCCCAGAACTGTTAGATTGTGATACAAACTGCCAAAAGGGAGGTGCCCAATCACTGTGATCTTAACCTCCTCAAGTCTAGCATCAACAGTTATCTATCCTATATATCGTTGTAATATGCACCTCTTACTACCTCCTTGTACGATCTTCTTACGACATCATTCAGTAACCCAGGACTTTCACTGGTCCTTTGGCCTTGTATTGAGTGAAAAATAGTATATAAAAATTTAATAACTGGAAATAATACCCTTAAAATTTAAAAATACTATTTTTTTTATATGTGCGTTTCCTTTTTTTGCGAATTTCATCGAAACTATTCAACGGGATTCTAAACGATAACTGTCTGACTGAATGTAGTCCACATGCATTACCACTGAATTAAAGAATAAAAAATGGTTTGATCTTTTTTAAATAATCCTGGTTTTCTCTTACTTAAATCGTTAGTTACTAGAAGATAAAAGAACAATATCGGATGCAAAAGCAAAAAGAATGCAAATTACATTATTACACAATAGGACATTTATTTCTTCTCTAACTTTTTTTTACAGTTTTTTTGTTAGTCTCTATGATCTTTGTACTGTATACCAAGTATTGTGTTATTTTTTACTAAAAGTTATCAAAAGTGCGAAATAAATAAAACAATACATACTTTTGGGAATAGCTAGCAAGAAAAGAAAACTAAAATAAATTAATTTTTAATATTTATTCAAATATCGACAGACAGAGCGATAATGAGATTAAAAAAACTTTGATCGGTTGTGGTAATTAATCATCTTCTTTTAACTCAACAGCAACTGGACAAAGTTTTCGTAAATCGACCTGCTTCATCTGTAAAAATGCATTTTAAATCAAATCGGGTCTTTTTATGCTTGCATTTCGGTATTTTTTTTATTTTTCATGCTCTTTCTGGATAAATTTACTTTATTAATTACTTTTTGTTAAAAAAAACAAAAACAAACTGAAATTCTATGTTGCTAACAAACACTTTTTTAGTTCTTGTGTATAGAAATTAATTTACTTTAATTTTTATAAGATGTAGTATACTTATTTGAAACTAGTATATGCATATTTCGAGCAAATATTCCTGAATAAAAAAAAATGACAAACTTAATTTCAATAATTTTTTTTTTAAGTCTAATTTTTTTTCCCCAAAAACACGTGCGTGTTTATAACTTTAAGAAAAGAAATGTTTTAAACAACCTACTATTCCTTCGTTCCAAGTTCGGATGACGTAAAGTCTCTTTTATCTTGCCCGTTACAATCTCCCATCATTTTGGTAATGTCAGCAAATGATTCTCAAAATTGTTTTGAATCCGAATGTTTTCAATGGGAATTATTCTTTCTTTCCGACTCACTATTTCAGGAATTTCGATTGAAGATTTCTGCTCTGAAGAAACCGAAGCCAAACAGAATTACTTCCCTTTTCTGCATGCGCTTCTGCTAAACTTTGTTATTCTCCGAAATCATCCAAAAATATTTTGATTTTACTACTCGAAATGTTACCACCGTTTATATATATATATATATATATATATATATATATATATATTTTACCGGAATTAATAAACTGACAAAAAATATTTTCTGAATAAAAAAAGAGACACTATGTTTTTAAGTAGTGGGTCTTCTTTAATTGGCATATTTTTCACTAGGATGTTGATTGTTGGTTATTTATTTATTTATTTATTTTATAAGGAAGTTTGTTTTTAATGTTTTAGTTAAACAAGTACCAAGAATTTTTTTTAAATAGGATAATTAAATTTAGCTATTTTCAATTTTTGAAATAAAAAATGAAATCTAGCCATTAAAAATATTTGACATAATTTTTTTCTTAAAGGTATTTTTTTTTTTTTTTTTTTACTAACTACTATCTTCTGGAAAGTATGCTGCTAAATGAGGAAGTGGAGGGGAAAAAAAACCCGTCTAGGTCGCCTCAACTTATATTTATCATTTCGAGCCGACGATGGCAGCAAAGCATGTGGCGCCACCTTTAGGCAAATATTGTGAACAATGACGTCACACCACTCTGTCACGGGATCGCCATTTTGTAGTTTTGGTAAGTGCTCTAGAACGACTTTCTGGCTACTGCAGACTTGGAGTAAATATTCCCCTGGTAAGTGACTTGTATCTATTTCGACAGAATCCGGCAAATCACGTAACTACTTAGAATTGTTTTAATCTGTTAGCTTCGACATGTGTGCTATTTCTGAAAATATAGCAACCTGAGATACTTTCTTCTACATTACTTTGCTTACACACCCCTCTAATCCGATCATCTTTCTATTTTAATTTTTGGCTTCTGGTGTTTATTATAATTAATCAGCATTTAAACAATGTATTTTTTTAGTATTATGTTTCGTGTATAATATTCCTCGGATAAACACTTCTTTTTCAGTGTTATTATTACTGACAATGTTTGCAAATCTTTTGACTTATGTTAATATTGAACAGTCTCATTCTTCCTTACCAACATTCGTTCGTTGATGTGACTTCGTCCACTTATTTAATTACGAATAATGTCAAACCAAGAACTTTAACTATTTTATTAATAAAATCTTTACTACTGCACCAAATATACTGCAATATGTCTAAACAACGTTGTCATTTATAAATCCTAAATATAACAATCCCCACCTTTTTTCTTTTCTTTCTTTTTTAAGCGACACCTACTTATCAACAACAAAAATAATTGTTTTCATTATTGAAACAGAATTTTTTTTTTTCTAAACTAAAAAATAAAACTTCATGTCATTGTCAGCATGAATCTGGGATTATATGACTGAATTGCATTATTCGACCATGAACACTGCAGTAATATTTTTTTAAAAAATCCCCTTATTTTCTTTAAATTTTATTTTTAAGATGGAAAAAAGTAATTTCTTGTCTGGATGACAAAATTGAGCAAACACTTAAGTTAAAACAATGGGTAATTTTGTCTACTTTTTGGTAATCTATTTTTTTATTTTTTTTCTATTTTTTATTTGTTTACTTTTTTTCCATGTTTTGAAAATCACGAAAAACGAAAAAAAATAATTTGAAAAAGTTTTGTTTTGTTTCTCATAAAAAAAACTGGACAAATTCGTTAATTTTATAACAATGACAAAAATGAATAAGCTGAGTATTTAAACTAAGCATGTCCACTGATAAAAAAAACTTAAAAAAATAAATAAAGTATTATCGTCAAAATGCTTGTTTTACTAAAAATAAAACCAACCCATTTTTGTTTACTTATCGCGGCGACGTTTAAAATAACATTGTTTTTTTTATGTTTTTTAAAAAAATTGTTTGGATGACAATGAATTTTTTTTGAAAATTTTTTTTAGTTTTGGTAAATATTTTTTAAAATATATTTACCCACATTTACTTAATTTAATGAAATTTCGCCCAAAACCTTTTGGTTCCTGAAACGAAAAAAATAATTTGGTCAGAAAAGTTGCTGTCGAAAAAAATTCATTTGAATTTTTTTGTTAAAAGTAGGAGTCTTCGAATGGTAAAATCTACTTTTCTTTCTGAAGTTCTTACTAAATTTTTTGTTTTAATTGCTTTTTGTAAATAAGTAATTTCTGAAGAAATAATTTTTTTCTGATGTCATATAATGAAAATTGAAAAACTCAGCTGGACAATATTCAAGACATTTTAAATTAGAGGGGAAAAAAAAGCTTTAAGTTTAATAAATTTAGTTGATTTTTTTTTTTTTTTATTAGTTTTTAATTCCCAATTTTTATAACAATGACAAAAATGAATAAGCTGAGTATTTAAACTTAAACTTTTTACTTGAATTTATAAACTTTTTTTTAGTGTGTGTCAAAAATAGAATAATTTTTTTAAAAACTCAGTTTTTAATTTCAATGAATGTCATCAGCTCGTCAATCCTTATCAGTAAGATCAATTAATTAATTTTTGTAATGTTACTGTCCTAATTAATAGAAAATAACGTGTCATTTTTTTTTAAAATCGATACTTTGCCCTTTAATTATTAAATACACCAGAATTGTTTTAATTAATAGAAATAGTATAAACTTTCGTTGTTAAACCTAAAAATAAATCCCTATGATAAATTAAACGAAATAGTGATAATTTTTTTTAAAACTTTTTTAAAAGCGAACATCTAGCTCAATTAGTCTACTGTCTAGAATGTACATTTTTATAGTTTCTTGCAACCTACTTTTTACATGGTGAATATAACGTTTTTGCTATTTTAATTTTGATCTCTGTTGATTGATCAATATACCAACAATTGAATTAATCATACATTTTCAAGTGTTTAGAATAAATGGGCGTATTACGTTATTAGATATATTAATATTTTTATTTTCCCATATTACAATAATTATTGCATATGTACTGTAGTAATCCTTTTTCGCTTGCTAGGATGTTCATTGTTATTTCAGATATTTGGAATCCGTTTTTATGACACATGAGTAATTTTCTGATTCATTGTCATAAGGTGTTACTCTTCTTAACTGTTTGTTATACGCCTTCTGTTGAGGGATTTTAAACCAGTTTTATTTTTATTTTTTTCGTTTACTACTGAATCGAAAGATATATTATTTCAGAATTTTACTTGCTCACTTTAAATAAAATGTCATAATTTTACTTTTGATGTGCCTATTCATTTTTTTTATTAGTATTTATTTAAATCTCATAAAAACCCTGCTGTCACCACAAACCAAAGGGGGGGGACTGTTCCAGTCTGTATAGTTACATAGTATTATCAACACTTTATTTTCCTTCATTTTTATAAAATAAATAAAGGCTTTGAAGAACAAGCATGCCTTGAATTTGAATAATTAATTTTACTTAAACCTTTTAGTTTTACGTTTTTTTTTTAGTTTTCTTTGTTCGCTTGTTAGGATTTTTAGGTTTACTTTACTTTTTACTTTAAATTATTAAAATGAATTTTTAAAAATCCTTTTTTAAGAGACGAATAACAAAAAGGTTGCGAAGTGTAATGACTTTTTAGTTTTTAAAGTTGTTTTAAATTTTCGCCGATAACATCTTTGCTTTGCATTCAAATTTTGTTAAATTCTCTAAAAATATAATACGGATTGGTTTCAAAATGGTACGGCTGAAATGCTAATTTAATTCTGATTAATCATTAAAGCATTGTCTCGGAATGAAGAGAATGCAATGCCAAGTTAGTTGGAATGGAACTGATATTAAGGAATGCAGTGAGTAACTTATTTTGTAAACAGCGAAAATTTTGGAATTGAATCAACAAAGCCATCAACTCTTGTAAGTTCAGTGAGTTATAAACCAAATCTTGAAAGATACCACACAAGAATATTTGGGGTTTACTTTAATTAAACTGTTAAAAATACTTGATATTTTTCATTTGATTATTTAGCACTTTTGAACAGCTGACAGGAAACGCTATATAAACAAATTTAGGTCAACTGTACAAAAAGTGTTTAAATGGAAAGCAAAATATAAATTTTAAGACTTCATCTTGGTCAAGAAATGTGACTGCACTTCAAGAACTAAGAATATTAATGTTTGTAATAAAAGTATTTTAAAAGGTGGAATGGATGATTATATTCCTAGAATAGTTTGGACTATTGTATTGGTACAATATTTCCGACAATTAATTCTCTTTTACATTCTGTGATTCAGACAACTGAAATTTTCCTGAAATGTCTAATATTTGAATATGTTTCCTTAATCACATCACAAAAATAAATTAAAAAAACATTTTAATATTCTAATAGTACATGAATGTCTTTTTATAGTGACATTGGTAAAGAAGAATCTTTTGATAGAAAATATTTAGCAATTTTCTTAATAGCACTTGGAATTAATAACTGAAATAATCACTTTTAAAGCACAGCTGTTTGAGGTTTCCTATAGCCCCACTGAACTTGAAGTCAATTCAGGTTTGCTATGGTAAAAATTTTCTAAAAATGCAACAAATTCCATTGGTAATTTTCAATATAGGTACCTCCACAAGATCGCTAAAGAGCATAGCATGATGAAAGACTCCAAACTTGACAAAAACAATTTTATCGTCTAAATGTTTGTTATTAAGAGGAAAGATCAAAGTATTTTTGAGGTATTTGCATTTTTGTCAAGACTTGCAGAATGGCTTGCTTTGATCAGCAATCTGTGACACTAAATAGACAATAAGCAATGAAATTCATAGGAACAATCTGAAGCCACACTCCCCTCAGAAACATCTACTGTTATTGAAAAGATGCAGAGATGCCAGGTTAAAATTCATTCATGAACATAAGGACTACTGTCCTCATCTTTGTCGCCATATTTATTACGTTTCAGCCATTGTACGCTCCAGCCTTCTTCAGGTGGTTGGAATGTTGAACTGAACCCTTTATTTCGCTCACTGGGGTAGACTTCTAGTTCCACATGTCATATTTAATGGATGCCGGTTATCAGTTATCTCTTGTTAATTCCCCTCTCCAAGTTCTCCACTGCCTTAAATGGGTATTGAACCCACACTCTTTGGGTCCTGTCACTGGATCTAACTAACGCCTTTATCCACTGTCATGTGTCCTTGAGGGTTCAGTTCAACATTTCCAACTATATATATATATATATATATATATATATATATATATATATATATATATATATATATATATATATATATATATATATATATATATATATATATATGTTTTATTTAAAATATTTTTAACCAAGCTTAACTTTGCTTCTGTGCTGAAAAGATGTAATTTGAAAATAAAACAAAAGCAGGTCATAAACTTTCACATCACTTGACAGGTGATGAATGACCTATTGACGGATTCCGTGAGGCTAATTTGTTCTGTGGAAGGAGAAAAGTGAAATAATTTAAGTGAACAAATTATTTACCTCATTATTTTTAAGGAAAACTTTCAGCGCTCCCAATTTTTTTTCTTACTTAGCTTTCACCTTTTATGTTTACGATGCTTTATGGAAAATATATTATAAAGAAATTAAAATAAGACTGTGAAGAGTGAAATTAAATTTCATAAGAAAGGTATCTAATTTATAGGTACCTTTCTTCTGAAATTTTATCAGAAGTGTACATAAAATACTATAATTTTATGTACATTTATTGTGTTATTTGTATTTCCATTTATTTTGATATTTCATTTATGGGAAAATGTCATAACTGAGATTAATATAAAAATAAGATCATATAAATTTCATAAGATGATACTGATACTTGTAGGTACCCTTCTCAGTTGAAATTGAAAAATCAAATTAACTTCTCCACACGTGTTTCGCAAAAGTAAAGGCCTTAACAGTGGAGAACAATGCTTAACTCAAATAATGCAACTTAATTATATTCTGGTTGGTCTTCCGTACTTTATAATTACAGCTCAATTATAAACACAAAATTAGATTTCTTAATTACTGCGGGTCTTCTGATTAATCAAAACGATACAATTTACAGCGCTAAAAAAAACTCTCTCATAAGGACACTTACAAAAGTGGATGCGGCTTTTAACTAATTTTATAATATTTTAAAACTTAAATGTAAAAATCTATTATAATTAAAGAAATAAAATAATTATATTAAAAATTCATTTTTCATCAAATTTTTTGCTTTCAGAAAATATTGTTCATATTCATAAAAGCAAATAAAAAGCATTTGAAATTAAATATCTTTGTTTTATTGAGTTTTGTATGTTACAATTCAGAGCTGATTTTCAGGTGGGTGGGGGTCCAATTAAAAACAAAAAAAAACATTTGCATTCCTCAAAGCCTTGTGTTGTAATCACTAAACTAGACTATCGAATTTCTAGCATTTTCATAAAATTAGTTATGGGGGTGGTAATAAATATAAAAAAAAATATTTCTGCCATGACTTTAATTAAAAAAAACATAATAATTTCAATCATCTGTGAATAGTATCTGAAAGTTTCATTAACATGACATTTTTTTATATTTTTGCAAGATTTTCTAAATTAATGTATCGTACCAAAAAAAAAAAGTGCTAAAAATTGTTATTTACTAGTTCCACTGATACAAAGAGAAACAAGGGTTTTTTTTTTTTTTTTTTTAAGCAATTTCGTGGAGGTACTTATCAATTATATAAGTTCCAGGGGTTAAAAAAAATTGACACCTGGCCACGGAAATCTTTGGTAAAGG
This sequence comes from Acanthosepion pharaonis, assembly GCA_903632075.3. Lineage (NCBI taxonomy): Eukaryota > Metazoa > Mollusca > Cephalopoda > Sepiida > Sepiidae > Acanthosepion > Acanthosepion pharaonis. The sequence goes on along the minus strand of CAHIKZ030003744.1, from coordinate 4,000,018 downwards.
GCAAAAGATTTATCTGCAATTACTGACCACCAGAAAGTAAAATTAAAACAAATTGATTTTGACATATCTTAGTCAAGGGTCAGCCAGCCAGCAATAAACGTTTAGAACAAGTTGTTGTCAGCTTGTAATAAAACCTGCCACTCCTAGTGGAGAGAGGGGGGGAATGGGTCAACATTGGTAGGGCTTGATATAAAGTTTTTTTTTTTTTTTTTTTTTTTTTTTTTTCAAACTTATGTTTGAACAATGGCCTGATGTGTTTCGTTTTTAGCACCCTGTGACCTTGTGAAGACAACAAAACTTAGATGACTTTGTTTTGTTTCTGCATGTCCTTTCGTATTTCCCATTGCTGGGCCATTTAGCCATTCCTTTTATTCAATGATGTTCATGCCAAATTAAGGAGAAAGGGATGAAGTTTGGATGATATTACTTTGAAGTGAAAATAAATATTTTTTTCATAAAAAAGGTTTTTCTCAGAAAATTGGGCATAATTTCTTAATTGAAGATTAATTACCAGTGAATAATTCCATGTGAAAACGATAGCTGTCTGGATCCTATAACATTGCCCAAAAAAGGTCCAGAAGTTTACTGATTGATCAAAAACTTGTGCTGTGGTTATTTGGGTTCACTTCACACTAGTTCTCTTAGGAATGGCAAGAATCCTTTCCCCCACCAGCTGTTGGTTCAATGGCAGGGTACATTTTTTTTCTTTGAGGGCAACTTCTCCTTGAAGTTTAACTCTTAAATTTAAACTGGGACTGGGTAAGGCGTAGTATTCCCATAACTGACAGATTGGGAAAGACCTGGATCAAATGGAGAAGATGGCTTGTATATTGCCATTTAATGTTTCTAAAGATAAAGGGTTGTATTCACATTGATAAAGAAATTACTTGTCAATAACCATATTTTTCTATGGTGTTGAATTTGATATTGGATTGTTCATTTTCAATGAATAGCAGATGTAAGAAAAGGTTTGTTTTTCACGGTCAGTTTCCATTATTTCATCTTGATGTTGTCATTTTCCGACAGCCAAGTCATCAAGGATTCAGGAAAACAGTTTGGCACAGGTTTGCTTTAAGAACTTTACATTCTATGAGGTGTTTAAAATTTTATTGACGAATGCGACGTTTCGCCGAATATTTCATTTACACACCATGTTGGATTTTCCTATATGACAAAAATAAGTGTTTTAAACAGCCATGAAAGATTGGCTATAGTTTCTCATTACTTTGTATAATTATCATTTAAGTTGTTATACAAATATTCAAGTAGATAGATAATTCCAATTTTTAACCAAAATGATCATTTGCAATAATGAAGGCATGGATTTGAAATTCTTGTTAAAAATTTAAATTTAGCAGTTATGAAAAAAATATTTCTCTAAATTGCTAGTTTCCTCAATTTTTACAATATTCACCAATTATTACTTTATAGTATTTTAAAAACAATATATACTTATCAGGCTGAGTGACTAGAACATTCACTTTGCAATCATGTGACCTGTGTTTGAATCTTACCATTCCAGATGTGCTCTCTCCCAAAAACTGTAACTAAGGTCTGCTTAGCATAGTTACAGTATAAACAGTTGCTTCAACAGGGATTGTCTAGCTGCCCTAGCAGACAGGCATAATCAGATGTAAGTTGCCAGCCATTACATGCTTATCAGTGGTTACAAAAAATATTTGGTTCATTGAATGAGAAATACAATATAGATTTTAAAAAAAATTTTTTAACAACTTCAAAATCCAATTTTTTTTTATTTTTTTTTTTTTAACTATAAGTTGTTTTTGTTTCCATGGCATTTACAATAAAGAAGAATAGTTAATGTGACTTTCCAAACTTTGTATTATTAGAAAGTGGTATAACTTTGTAAAAATAACAATTCGGAAAAATAAAAACTAAACTGTTTTCTATATATTCATAATGCATTCTGTTTCTCTTAAGTGTATATCATTACAAAGAAGAAATTTCACATTGCTTTATATTGGAAATTGTGTAAAATATGAAGTTGGGAATTGAATGTGAAAAGTTCAGCTAAACAAGTTTAGAATTTTAAGTCATACTTCTAATTTCCACATCCCCCTCATTTTTCTTTTCTTTTTTTTATATTTCTTGCCATGCCTCAGTAATCACAAATGATAGTTTGTAATTTTTGTTCACTCATTACATTTAGTCATACGTTTTTCCCCAGTTAAAAAAAAAAATTGAACATTTTATTTTGATAAAAGCAAAATCTTTTCCTTTCCTCCATTGAGTTTTAAAGGCAGTTTTCAAGAAAACTGCAATAAAATGCTATGAAAGATAATTCTAAAAAGTCATGAGGATTTTAATATAAAAAACACTTTAAATAATTTTATATATTTTTTACCTGTTATATGAAATTAAAACATTTTTTACACATTGTCATCAAAATTGGAACATTTTATATTTTACTAACAATTATTTATAATTGACTTTTCTAGATACCTCAATACAGTAAAGCTACTTTGAATAAATGAATACAGGGTTAAATGTATTTCTA